>JADBJO010001738.1:60294-70294 GCA_016801955.1 Conus betulinus
AGTGTCAGTGTCCATGACTGTGACTCAGTTTCACTCACCATGCTTACACCCCTGTTTCACTCTGTATGCCCAAGCCTCAGTTTCACTCCCTATGCTCAAGCCGCAGTTTCATTCTCTATGCTCATGCCTCTGTTTCACTCTCCATGCTCACACCCCTGTTTCACTCTCCATGCTCACACCCCTGTTTCACTCTCCATGCTCACAACCCCTGTTTCACTCTCCATGCTCACACCCCTGTTTCACTCTCCATGCCCAAGCCTCAGTTTCAATCATTGTACCCAAGCCTCAGTTTCAGTCTCTTTACCCAAGCCTGTTTCAGTCTCTGTACCCAAGCCTCAGTTTAAGTCTCTGTGCTTAATCCTTAGTTTCAGTCTCTGTGCTTAATCCTTAGTTTCAGTCTCTGTGCTTAATCCTTAGTTTCAGCCTCATGCTCAAACCTCAGTTTCAGTCTTTGAGCCCAGGCCTCAGTTTCAGTCTTTGAGCCCAGGCCTCAGTTTCAGTCTTTGAGCCCAGGCCTCAGTTTCAGTCTCTGTGCCCAGGCCTCAGTTTCAGTCTCTGTGCCCAGGCCTCAGTTTCAGTCTCTGTGCCCAGGCCTCAGTTTCAGTCTCTGTGCCCAGGCCTCAGTTTCAGTCTTTGAGCCCAGGCCTCAGTTTCAGTCTCTGTGCCCAGGCCTCAGTTTCAGTCTCTGTGCCCAGGCCTCAGTTTCAGTCTCTGTGCCCAGGCCTCAGTTTCAGTCTTTGAGCCCAGGCCTCAGTTGTTTCAGTCTCTGTGCCCAGGCCTCAGTTTCAGTCTCTGTGCCCAAGCCTCCCTCACAGCATCCTATTTTTTGAAGACTTGAGACCAGCTGTGTGGCGTCAGTGTTTGCTACTGACCACAGACAAGCTGCTGCTTTCAAATGCTGTTTGGTACATGGCCCTAGACCACCCCAAGTCACAGGTTGGAAATATTCCTTTGAGCAATGCTTTTATATACAGACTGGCATAGAGATTACCTTTCCATGCATGCTTGGTCTAAGGAGCCTGTTGCATTCCTTTTCGTTCCATAGCTATCTGATCCAGAAACTTCCATCTTTATGTATTATGTTTTGCTTACTATTCTGTCTCCTGGTTATGGTACATCATTGGTAATAAAAGATGCATATCCATTGTAATTATTTGTGTTTGTCCTTCTATTTCAAGTCCATGCCACTGTACTGTGATGAAGACAAGGACATTTCATCATACTAAACGCACATTACATAACAGGTGATTTCGGTATGGAAGGGTAGCTTTTCAACCTTGCTGCTAGTATTGCTGTCTTTAGATGTGTGGCGATTGGCTGGAATATCATTTTGTTTTGCCTGGTTGTCATGAATCGCTGTGGTCTCTTTTTGCTTGCAGGAGTTTGTGACAGGCAAGCACTGGGTACATCTGGACATTGCAGGTGTCATGATGAACAAAGATGAGGTGCCATACCTCAACAAAGGAATGTCAGGTACAGAGGTTGAAACTGTGTGTGTGCATGCAGATACATCATTGTATGACTATGAGTGACCATCTTTACAGAGGTGTATGTATGTGTGTGTGCATGCACATGCGTGCGTGCATGTGTGTGTGCATTTAAATATGTGCTTGTATGAGTAAACATCTTTACAGATGTGTGTGTGCTTGTGTGCATGCTTGTGTCAAAGAGCAAATCTTTATGCTTTTCAGTGTTTTTGTTTTGGTGGGAGGAAGGGATTATTTTTTTTTTTTTTTTTGTTGTGTTTTTTCATAAATTGATAGGCAGCACTTTGTTTTAGAAACAAAATGAAAGATAGTATGAGACACTAAAAATAGGTCTCGTAGAACATGTGTACTGCACATGAGAAATCAATTATCCAAAGGCATTTGATATTCCACAGGACATTTTTCATCCGCATAAAAACAGAGAGAGTCACAGAAAGTGAGGTAGGCAAGCTTTCATTTATCATAATTTCTGGTTGCAGGAATCGCAGTTTCTGTTAATTTGCAGCAGAGACTTAGACTGTCTATTTTCAAGCATCGTTTCACAAGGAATCTGCCGTGTATATATTCCTCCAGAGCAGTTTTGTCATTCTCTGTGTGCAGGACGACCAACCAGAAACATTGTTGAATTCTTGCAACGTCTCAGCAAACAGAAAGCCTAAGTTAGGGTCAGACGTCTGAAGAGCGTGGCAGGAGTGACTCCAAAGAAGTGTCACGTGGAGACTTAAGAGTGTGCTCGGACAGCCAGCGATACATGCCACATGCCATTTGGTCAACAGCCCATCTGTCAGCAAATGAGGTCCAGCTGGCAGCAAGAAGCAGTGTTGTTAATGTTCAGTGTCTTATTCCAGATGCGCTTGGTTTCCCCCATTCCTCTTATCATCTTTCTATTCAGTGTATTGTTCAATTTCTTTGCGTCGGCCACCACCTCCCTACCCTTAACTCTATCCCATCTTCATCATGAGAGTGAAAAAAAAAGTGATATAGAATAGTTAGAAACCAGTATCTGAAGATTTTCAGTCAGTGTCCTTGGTTTAAAAGGAACAAGAAGTTGAATTTCAAATGAACACACAAAACTAGGTGCAAAGTAACACTTATGTAATCAACCTTTTCGCGACACGTTGTGCGATAGTGATGGCAAACTGTCGGCCTGTTCACAGCGAGCCGTGCCCTGGTGACGGCAGCACTGCTGTACTGCCCAGACGTGCTGTGCCTCTGTGACGGAACAACTATAAAAAATTCCCATATTCTCTCGTCTACCGTCTAGGGGATACAGTTGCCATAAATATTTAGAACAGGGTCCTAGCCACTGGAAGGGTAAGTTTACATACACTAGCGATGACCTTTGTGACCCCCAGAGTAGTCCGAATAAAGAGACCCGTCTGGCACTGGAAGGCACGTGTGGTATTTCCTGCTTCACCAATATATCGGGCGAAGGAGAATGACACGTGGTTTTAGAACTGGTTCAGCAAAGTAGTTCAGAAAATGAGGGGGGTAAAGGTGTACAAGTTTATCAAGTCTTATCATCTGAAGCCAACACAGGGAAAAGTGTGTACTGTGTGCAATGATTTAATTGCCTTAAAAAAAAAAAAAAATTCACTTGGATTACACATATTGGATACCTCAGGCTTTCTCTGCATCTGTTCAAAGTAAGAGCGAAGTTTAATGCCCCTTTTTTTCCTCATTTGCTGTTGTCATATTAACCAAACAAACGTAAACAAGATTGTGTTCTCCTACATTTTACTTATGTTGTTTCTGTAACAGTAGCGTTGCTATTTTACCCAAAATATATTTAATTCTATGCTCATTACAAAGTTCGCACTTTACCCCTTCCGTTGATATATAAAAATTGCTTGTTAGGTTTACATTAGGAGATGTAAAATAAAATTTAAAAAGTGCTAAAATGGCGCGTCTGCAACGGTTGTAAGCACGTGTGGTGCACACGCATGCAGGGAAGCGACGTTGCTATGCCGCGTTCATCTGGAAAGTATTAATAACTCAAAACAGACAAGTGAGTTTTCTATAAATTTGTTTTCTTCAGATATTTCGTATAATAGACATGAAATTTCAGTCTTCTGGAGAGTATTATTTAGTGGATTTGTGGGTTTTCTTCAGAAGTTACAAATAACAGCCATTAGTCACAGCAGCTGTCAGCCATCCTAGGAGAGTTTTTGGTTTGTTTTTATTGGGCTGGTACCTGTGACATGTGAAGACATTTTTGTCAAAAATTCTTTGTTCCGTTTCATACTTTATAAATTAAGGGTAACTTGCAGCATGTTTTGCGTTAGTATTCCTATTTTAACTTGTTTTCAATAACTCTGCCAGTCAGTCCTCTGAATGAATAACAGAAAAAGTGTAATGTATATGCATATCTGCATGTTGGTACTTGTGAGTATGTGATTTTGTGCCTTTTCATCGCATATATATTAGATTTTTTTCATTGAATTATGCAATAACTTGTGCATTTTATTTCCTGCTAATTCTTTTTTTAAATACATCACAGACAAGTAATAAACAAGATAATGATGAAAAGAAATCGCATTCAGTCATCAGTGATTAATAAATTCAGAGATGGTGAGAAAAGGGTGAGGAATGAGACTAAATGAAAAGGGGAGAAGGCAAAAATTGCTGCATTACAAAAACATAAACTGAGGCCCATTGAGTGAACAACCCTTGTACTGTGGACATTTTTTTAATTAACTCTTTTGCCACCATTGGTGACCTAAGCCAGCTGGACCATTCACTGCCAGAAGAGACACTGAAGGGTTAATCCTTAGTATTTCACAGTGGTAACCAACTCTTCACTCCTGACCACACAAGTTTTACCATCATATTCTTTTGTTTTGCATGGTGTTCTTTAAAACTTGTACCGAGATCCAGCTGACCAAGTCAAAAACTGAAAAAGGCATCTACACAACTGATCCAGTTTGGTGTTAACAACATTCAGGCACTGATGCAGATCTTAACAATTCCAAGAGTGGGGGGGGAGGCTAGATGAAAGTGTGAAGTGTTGGCATAATGAGTAAACTGACAAAGACTGGGATGAATAGTGAGCAATAGTGTCCACCTAGCTCAAAAGTCCATCCTGCAAACATTGTTTCTCCACCCAGCATTAAATGGGCATCCAGTTCAGTTCAGTACAGGGAAGGTTAAGGTGGCAGAGGGAAAGGATTGGGCTCAGCTTTCCATGCTGCCAAACCCTAATTTAGATGTTTAAATACAGCAAAAACAAGTGCTGTCTGCAAAGCACATGCAGTCAAATGTATGTTGCCAAAAAAGTAAATGGTCTGAAATTTTTTGTCGATTGGCCAGATAATGCATTTGGGACCAGGCAGTCCATTCCCATTAACTCGAAGCTTGACATCCGTGTTTGGGTAAATTGTGCTTGACTGTACATAAAATGCATGATCATAAAAAATAGTCCAGAGGGAGATGCAGCTCACAGAATCTTTGGAGTGAGGTACGAGTGTTTTTCCTACATCGTATTCTGACAGGCGTCCTCTTGGAGATAATGTTTTCACCAGTTAATTCTTGGCATGAAAAGTAAAAATTTAGTTGCGATATGTTCAACTTTTTTTTTTTTTTCCAGAGTATGTTTGGTATTGCAAAATGAAGAAGAAATCATTAAGCTGCCAAAACAAAACATCCAGCTGCAAGTTGTGTGTCGTTGTTGTAAATGTTAATAAATAAATATATATCCAACATCTGAAGAATCTTGTTAAAGTGGAATTCAGAATTACCTTGCATGCTTTTACATGGCTGTAGATCTTTAATGATTCTTTCATTGCATCAATAACTCTTTTGTGTTGATCTGAAAGAAAGAAATCTTTATTAGTCTTTCATTGCACTGACAACTCTTTTGTGTTGGTCTGCAAAAGATCTTTAAACAATGAACTTGGGGTCATCAATAACTCTTAAAACTCTTTTCTTATTTGGTATGTTTCCATACTCTGTGTGTGATTTTCACTCATTTAACAATTGGTCACATAGCCAGTCTTAAGAATTAGATGTTCTATGTCAAAAGCCTTTTTTTTTTAATGATGGTAGAGGGGCACATGGTAGAGGGGCACACAGATATTGCACAATAGAAATCAAGTGGAGAGATTGCGCCATGGAAATGTGGATTTGTTGCATACCTTTGGCTTCTTTCAAGTCTACCCAAAAGAGTACAGATTAAAGAAAGAATGAATATATCAAGCAGTGCTATTTCCTGCTTTTTTTTTTTTTGCTTTATTCGTATTCAATTGTGCATGTACTAGTCAGGTTCTGTGCATGAGGGTCCAAACGTCATTCACGTCATTCAATCAAAGATTCTCAATTAGGAACAAAGACTGCATTGGGGGGAAAAAGTTTTTATTTGAGAAAATAAAATGGCAGAACATGATCAGCAAGTGGGCAAGACACACTTCTTCTTAAAAGCAAAATAAAACATGAAATAAAACATGAAGACACTGGGGGAAATGACCTAGTCTCGGTCAGAAGAGACTAACACCAACACGCAACATGAAATCCTGGACAGTGTCGATGTCTCGGTATCGTGGTGCAGTCTGCACTCCCAAATAGTTACTTCACACACAAGATGTCTGTTGTGTGGTGCAGTAACTTAAGATTTACTGTTTATGAACATTAGGTCGGATGCAATTACTCAGAATTGCTTGTCTCTATGATCACTTGTGCAGAAAGTCACATCCGACTCCTCTTTCCTTAGCTCATTCACTGTACTTATTCATGTCGTGGAAACTTGAGTCACTCAATATGCTTAAATGTAATTTTTTTTATTATTGTCAATAATTCACACAATACACGAGATCATGACTGTGTAAAACCTTATTCCTAGCAAAAAGGTGCAATGCAGTAATCGTCAATGTCTTGCATTGTGCTGTTAAAATGACTCTCAAATGGGACCGGTAGAGGATGACAAATGCCACTCGGCCTGGCCTATGAGCAACTGTGGTCATATATGAACATGTGGTTATACTTTGATAGCTAAAATTGTTAAAACTTTTCTCACCAACACCTATTTAAGACAATGGAAACTATATACAAACAGGGAATTTGGTAAAATGCATCATTCCACCTTTTTCTTATTTTCTTTCCGAACATTTTTTAGAAGTGGATAAAATGATGATTAAAAAATCATGTTGTTGCGTAATATTTTTTTCGTTGATTTATTGCATGAACACAGTCCTTAATTCTGCCTTAATAAAATGTGCAACTATTCATAAAACTGACGGAAACATGATGACCAATAACAACAACAACAAAATTAGCACCTTATCTACAAGTCATCCTTTCTTCTTCATTATCCATAGAAAATGTCTGAAGTTTTCTTTCTCTTAAATATACACATTAAAATCTACCAAATGACAGTGTTTACTGTTCAAGAAAATGGAGCATAACATTCTTTATCAAAGACTGCCAGTATAAACAGTAACTGGGACTCTTGTTGAAAGGCACAGATTCCCATTCTCAACCTCAAAAATACAATCCCTTTGAAAGGTACAGATTTTGAACCTCAAAATCAAATTTCTTGGAAATATACAGATTTTCAACCTCAAACCCAATAAACTGTGCAGATTTCTAACCTCAAAATCCAGTCTCTTTGAAAACCACAGGTTCTGAACTTCAAAAATGCAATCTTTCAGTCCTGTCAAGAAGAGCCTTACTTGATGGGTTGGACACAAGACTTTCATATCCTAGTCACACAAAACATTTCAAAGATTTGCTTGACTGGCGCTGGTGACAACAGCTTTCAATGCTTCCAAGCCATTGCCAAGGACTGCGGTCAAGTTGAGCACCCCATAAATCTTGGAGTTGGCCACGTTTGACACTGACATTCCCACCACTGAATCCTCCGCTTTTTCCGACAGATTCTGAAACATCCACATTCATCATCACTGGAAACGTGCAATGTCCATTCATTGAATGTATAAAAGTTTGCCACACATAAAAAAATGTGTAAACAAGCTGACGGCAAGTTTCATAATTCTTAAAGGGGAAAATATGTCTGTTCTGGCATTCCGTTTTGGGAGCAAAATGCAAAAACCAATAAAAAAAAAAAAACTTGATCGTTTTTTTGCGCTGGTAATTGAAATGAGGTGAAGTTAAAAGGATAAAGTTAACACATTGTATACGAGGGTCAATTGATACACTGCACGTTTACTCGACCAAAAGTCATTTAACTAAATGTGTGAAGTTTTGTCACCCATGAATCACTTACCAATAACAGTAGGCAGAAGAGTAGGCGAGGGACTGGCACTGAAGACTAAAACGGGTCCCTGAAGACTTGCAGGAAGGGAAAAGCTGCAATCCTGAATGCTGGTCAACACTGGAACTCCCGCTGCCACTGTGCCCCTAACTGCAGGCTGCCACTCTGCGTGCTGACGCACACCCCTACGCTGGGCACATCTCCTGCATCGCTCTTAGTGGACACCTGATTAAATAAAGATATATTAATCACCTGGTCACAGCCTGTTATTCACCTGGTCACAGCCTGTTATTCAATCACTTGTTCACAGACTATATTATGTCTAATGGTAATAACTTGGCTGACAACAAAGATCATATGAGAATTTCACAATAATGTCAATATTTTACCAAAATTAAAACTTTAGCAACTGCAACTTAACCACATAAAATAATAAAAAACACACACACACACACACACACACACACACACACAAATATCAACCAAAATCAATGAGAAAAGTAGACAGAAAAACTGGCCTAATTTCCAGGGATACTATTCATTCTAAAACGAGTACAATACATAGTAGTAAACAAAGAAGGAGGTACTCGTCACAAAGACTGATCACCATGAACATTGAAGTCGTTTAAAGAGAGGCAACGTATGGTAAAGTTACTTACAGCCCAGCTGACCGCAAAGGGCCATATCAGGGCTGTCCCTGCGCTGAAATCAACTCAAGTCTTTAATAACAAATTTTCTAAAAGATGATTTTTTTTTAATTAACTCAAACCCTTCAAAACACACTTTCTAAAAACACACCGGAAATTTAGTTAAAAAATCTTTCCTTGATAAAATCTTAGATCACATGAAAAATGTCAATCTCTCTCAGAAATTCAAAGATCACATCAGGTGGGAACAAGGTTTTCATGGAGTCTGTTGTACAGTGTTCATGTCTCACATCATGCAAGTCCCAACAGTTGACAAGAATATGTTTCACTGTGAGTGGTACATGACAAGAAATGCACCATAGATCATCGAGGAGAAGGGTCACTGGAAGTTCTAACACACCAAGTTCCACTGTACCTGCAGGCCAGCTCCCTTGGCCAGCACAGGAGCATTGACCAGGTTGAGCAGGTCCCTGCATCCCCTCCCGACACCTTGGATGAACGCAGGTAACCGGCCACAGTGCGGCACTCAAGTATGATCCTGCCTTGGTAAGACTTGCCCCTGTGACAATCATGATGTATGTGTTTTTACACATTTCTCACATGGGCTTAATTTCTGTTCATCACAAATCATCTTTTCAACCAACATGTTTACCTGCATCAACATATAGGCTATAGCCAAAATATTGGCTATAGCCAAAATACTGGTAATGAATTTTTTTTCACTTTTAAGAGACTATGGTGATTCTTCCCCACTTTGATTCCTCTGATCTGTGCTGGATTGAATCAAAAACTTGCAGATAAATAAAAAAAAAAGTAAATATACAACACATCCCCACACACATGCACCAGTCTAATGATGGTTGCACAAGAGATGGGGGGGGACAGGTGACTAAAAACTGTAAGAACATGGTGAGCTGTGGCGGGACAAGT
This sequence comes from Conus betulinus, assembly GCA_016801955.1. Classification (NCBI taxonomy): domain Eukaryota; kingdom Metazoa; phylum Mollusca; class Gastropoda; order Neogastropoda; family Conidae; genus Conus; species Conus betulinus. The sequence continues at coordinate 69,564 of JADBJO010001738.1, forward strand.
TCGGATGGATTATAGACATGGAGCTGGAGTTAGCAGCACGGGATAGATGCCAGAATCAGCAAAATCAGGGGGAGAGAAGTGCTCAACAGACATGTGGCAAATATAGGACGGCAAAAAAGGTAAGTCTTTTAAAACTGTTTTGCCAAGATACAGCCACTTACCTGCACTTTTAATAATCAGATACTACATTTTCTGAAAATATGTAAAATTAAAGCAAAAAGTTTACATTTTCTGAAAAGATGTAAAATGAAGCAAAGTAAAGCAAGTTTTTTCTTACTTTCTGCATATGTATATAAGATACAGAGTAAAGTGTGGATATGCAACAAAGTTTTATGTAGTGCTGTATTTGTATTTCCACTGTCAGCTTGTCCATATATTAAGTAAGGTTGCTCTCTGACTGAACTGACCAACAGTTTGCAGCTGGAAGGCAGTGGCAGGGGCCGATGCCAGCAGAGTGGCAAGGACACCCAGACTCTCCCCTAGCTTCACCCAGGGCTGTGTGTCTGCACTGAGGGCGTTGCTCAAGGCTGGAGCATTGATCTGAAAACATGATGATTACTATGGTCATCAACTGAATGCGCTGATCACATTTTGAGCGGGACAATATCACCATCATCATATGAATACTTTGAAGTGCACCGATTTTATTTGCAGATGCAGTTTGTTGTAGTATAGTGTACTGTAGAGTAGTGTAGTATAGTGTAGCAGTGTTCAACATCCACACTTTATGC
>JADBJO010001738.1:72794-87794 GCA_016801955.1 Conus betulinus
AAGATAAGGAAAGGCTGAAGGACGAGTGGGTAGGTGTAAAAACAGGATTTTCTCCCCAAATCTTGCTGCTGATCTAGAACTTTGCTGAATCTTCTTTCCAGTGTATACAATACACTTGCATGGCCATGTAATACAGATGGAACTACTGCTTTTTAACTGCAACAGTTAACCGTCATGGCATTCTAATTTGCTCACTGAAGGCAGCCAACTTTAAAATTTTGAAGAATCAACCTTGCTAGTGTGCATATATCGCATGTTTCAATCATCCATATATTCACGAGTACACAATGACCTACTCTTTCAAAATATGGGATGATATTTAACATGCATACAAGTTTTTTTTTAGATCCATGGCCTTGGTGGTAATATAAGCGCTATTGCCATATTGCCGATCAAAAATTCTTCAACAAAATTGAAAATAAGACAGACAAACATCATGGCAGTACCCCTAGGCCATGCTACCACTTTTGTTAATCTCCTCATAGGGAGCACTGAAGAAGAGAACAAGCTGATCTTTTGAACAGAATCAGAGACCAACTCTTGCTTGCATCCATCAAGTTTGTGGTGTGAAAAAGCCACTAAATCAAAACCTTGATTTCTTTTGATTTCTTCTTTCCCATGTGAAGACCTGGATACTCAGTGGCCACAAATCTAAAGTTGAAGCATTTGGCTGTGTTCATTCACAAAACTGAAGTCATGACATCTTTTGAAAAGTTTGCAACTTTTGACTTGAACAAAGCTGCAAAAAATTACCGTACTCATGAACTAAAATAAAATGTGCATCTGGGATCCTCTATTTAAAAGTCAGTGCATCTAACTAAAAAGTTCTATGTGTAAAGTATTCCCAGTTGTGTGTTATAAGGAACATTGTTGATCACTACCAAATTTTTAATTCGATTTATACAACTGAGCCACAAGGCTTTAAGCACTTTATGCCCCATCTGAAATGCCTTCACTTAGGCAACATAAAAAAGTTCAACATGCTGTCTATCCTGCAATTGTGAAGGATCTGTTGAAATGTCAAACAGTAAAGATGACATCACATTCGTTCCTCAGAACTTCTGCTGATGACTCACTGGTGGTGGCTGGAATAAAGAGGTGTGTGCACTGTGATGAAGTCTGCTCGAGGCCAGATCTGCTCCAAGGGAAGCCACTCTGTGTTAAATTCTGCTGCTTCCTCTGCGCCGATAATGGGGTCAAAGCCAATGGTCTGGACAAAGCACAGAGGAGTGAAAAAAAAGTCGGACTGAGTACACACACACACACACACACACACACACACACACATATATATATATATATATATATATGTGTGTGTGTGTGTGTGTGTGTGTGTGTGTGTGTGTGTGTTCAATTATAACAAAGCTTGCTCTTATATCTTAGATTGAAGAAATAGGGGGAGAAAAGCATACATAGCTGCAGTGGCAGATAATTCTGCCAAACTAACAGTATGTGCTTGAGTGGGTGAATGGGGAATAATAAATGCTTCTCAAAATGAACCTTCAAAATGTATATACGAGTGGGAAAAAAGTTATATTTCTGTTACGATGAAAACATATACTTAATACCGCTTAGATCCTCTGTTCATGGACATGTGCAGCTGGACTGAAACAAGATTTCTCACCGTCATCCCAAAGGACTGCATTCTCAGGGCTACTTCCCGCCCAATGCGGCCCAACCCGATGATGGCCAAGGTTTTGCCATTAAGTTCAATCCCCATGAATGCTTTCCTGTCCCATCGGCCCTCTTTCATAGACTGTGCAGCTTTCGCCAAGTCTCTGTAACGGAAGAACAAACAACAAGCATAAGTTGTATTTTGGCAATATGTCTCAATATAAACATACACACATGTGTACACATACATTCCAATCTCTCTCTCTCTCTCTCTCCCCCCCCTTTCTCTCTCTCCCTCTCTCTCTCTACCTCTCCCAATTCATTTTTCATCTTCATGTCTTCTGAGCTATGTAATACTCCCATGCTACTCACTCTTGATTACTCTACACACACCAACATCCAGGTCTGACAGAGACTCAGCACTAGCAGTCCAATGGGAGCAGTCAATATCAATTCATTGTGAGGCATCCCACCACAGAAACTCTGCTCAACTGTCAAGTCACTCTGGTAGTGTTCAGCAGAGCCTGTTCTGATCCGACACACACAGAAAACCACACTGTAAGGGCATCATTGATAACAAAAGCCATTAAATGATGTAGCCTGCGTACGGAAACATTCCCCTTGAGAAGGCACCACCTTGTTTTTGTAGCAGTAGTCCCCATCAAGTTTCTTATATTAACAACTTTTACAGAAAGTCACCATGTGTACTGTAAAGTAGAGGACAGTAAAACCGAGGTCATCCTGAGTTCAAAACACAAAATCCTATTGATAGAGGGAGAGCTCACTCTCACTAGTTCCATGACAAAGCAATTACTGTCGTCAGTAGGGAGCTTAAAAAGTGGTATCCTGCCAATGTAAGACCAGGAGCGGCACCACTGAACCACTGAAATGATTCAGCAGCAGTACAGCATCTCCTTCAGTGGGTTGCCTCGTGACTTGACACCTAGTGCTCCCTGTGAAGTGCCAGTGCTGGGGCTGTGGTGGGATGAGCCAGGCTGCGGCTGTGGCCAGGGATCCCGAATGAGTGGCATAGGTGCAACCCCACTGGGGTGGTATGGAAGTCAAGACACCAAAAAATAAATACATAAACGAATAATTTTTCAAAAACAGATAGAAAAAAAATATCCAACTGGATCTGGTACATTTTTTAATTAATGGTCAGTGACGATTAAAGAACATGAATTCCATTCTAGTATGAGACTACAACTGTGTGCTTCCTTTCATAAAGTTTCCCAGAGTCAGCCCCCTCAGAGATGCAGACACCTGCAGCACTGGTCAGGAAATTACAGCAACATTCTCAAGAGATTTATCAGTTAAGGGGATGAAACTCAACTGGCTAGTTCAGTCTTCGATGTTTAGCCTGCAGCACACTCGGTTCTCAGCGAGAGCCAGCATGGGCTGAAAAATCCCACATATGAATATGTATGATGGGAATAAAACCCAGGACCTTCCAATCTGCAGTCTCGCAGCTTAACCACAGTACAGCACATGGCTGGTGGTTGCACATAACACACACACACACACACACACACACACACACACACACACACACACGACACATCACCACCACCACACAACAACAGTAACTACTACTATTACTACTATTACCACTACTTCTACTACAACAAAATACCACACTGTACACAACACACACAAACACACACACACACACTCACATCAATGCTGCGAACACATACAACAGCTGCTACAGAAACAAAAACACTGAGCAATTATAGCAAACTACCTGAATCATAGGAATTCAAACTAAGAAAGCGCTGTGGCATTCCTTTTCAACAGCACTGTTTTATTCAATATGCAAGCTCTCTTTCTTCTGCTTCATTTTATCCTTAGGGAATTTTTTTGTGTGGGGACTGGGAAGGGGGGGGGGGGGGGGGGTGGAGGGAACAGAGTGGCTCCATTTAATACAAACTGCAAAACCAAGGCCTACTCCAATTCATTCCTAGCATCTGCATTCCACAACACGAATAAACTATCAATATCAAGTCATCATACTATCACAAGGCAAACCATTTGAGAAAATATTACACTGCTAATCTGATCTCACTCTCTGAACACTCACTAAGCCTCACCCACCTCCTCTACCTATTAATGAATTTACATAGTTATTAAGTGGGACTGTGTGAGCATTGCATTCTGGAGGGAAACGGCCTCCAGTGCCTACCATTGACAGTCCTTGAAGAATCTGCACACACTGAACAACCCCAGCGCCAACTCATCATAATTTCTGACCTGGGATTCCTGTCCAAAGCTGGTAGTGGGCTGAACAGCCTGCCAAACTTGGCATGAGCAGATGGGTGAACATGAAACCAGAGAGTTGCCATCTGTATGGGAGAAAGTATCAGGCTCTAAGTCCACTATCTGCTCAGCATGCACTCACCAATGGAACACAGTGGAGTAGCTTACCTTGTCAGACTGATGATCAGAGTACAGGTGTGTTCAGCAGCACTCAGGGTGTTTCCTCCAGGTGTGCTGGAAGGGGAAACAAATGGATCATGATTTCCATCCACATTTTCCTGGATTCGTAGAAGCTGAGCTCAGAACAAAAAGAATTTCTTTCAAAGAAAACATAAATTCCTCCTTTAAAAATTACTCGTTTTGTTATTAAATAACCAGTGACAATGAAAAAAATTTACAAGTAATCTGTAATGACAATTAATTAATTGATTAATTAGTCTATTACTTTATCAATTAAGGGCCTGCACAGTCGAAAAACTGATCTCAAAGACAATGTGTTGCCATGACATGTAATAAATAATGTGAAAGCAAGCTATTTCAGATAATCAATTAACTAATCAATCTATGTATTAATTAGATAAAGGACTGCGGTGTCAAAAATTGATGAAAGGGACAATGTTTACCATGACATGTTAATATGAAAGCAAAGTATTTCAGTTGTAAGTCCTTTTTTCCATATGCTTTTAGCAAAACAATAATATATAGTTGTTGTTTTTTACAAATAAATAGTGAGATGAGGCCAATGGATGGCAACACAGGGCCAACTGACCACGAGATGAGGCAAAAGTGGACAGCAAGGGGCCATTGGATGAAGACACAGGCCAGGACAGCAAGACAGAGCTAATGAATGGGCAAAAATATAGTGGGATAGAAAAAAATCAATGGTGAGACAAGGGCATTGGATAGGAGACACAGGGTCAATACATGAGGCAATCACATGAAACGGATGCAGCCAAACAAGCTGAGTCAATAAACAGTTACAAGACAGAGCCAATGACCCATGCCAACTCACTTCATGAAAAAACACCAGAATGAAATGTGCTTTAATTGTTTTCTTTCTCATTAGTTATTTTCTTTGTACAAGTAGTGACTTACTTCATAACAATAATCCCCCTTTGTGTAGCTGCATTGCAGTCGATGTTGTCAACACCAGTGCCGGCTCGGCCAATGATTTTCAGGTTAGTTCCAGCATTGATCACTTCTGCTGTCACCTTGGTGGCGGATCTCACAATCAGACCATCATATTTCTGTCAAGAGAAAAAAAAAAATCTAAATCTAGAAAAACAACCAACCAAAGCATGCACCTTTGTAGCTGTCACAAATTCACTTTCACAGTAATGATGATCTTGGAAATGTTACTGCAGCAGCTCAATATTTAAAATTTAAAATTTCTTTTAATGGGAGATCTGTTCCCTGTTCATTTCATATGGGCACTTGGGAGAGCATTGACCTCCATCAAGGGAGAACAGATCCTGGGAAATCATTCTTCAGCCATGGAAAGCATGATCTGAGTTACTTTCAAGGTCCTGTTAACCCTTTCAACTTTTCCAAGTTTACTACATGGGCATCTTCTCCCGCAAGGCTGGTTTCGGTTTATCTGCATGAACGGAAGGGAACTTGAACTCTTTATCATTTCAAAAACTTTTGTCAAAAACTATTTTGCTGTGAGGCAACAAAAACAAGAAAAAACAACAACAATAACAATTTTAAAATTAAGGTGTTTGCCAATGTCATTGTTATGGCAAGATATTACAATTTCATTAATGTGATGTGCTTTCAGTCTTGTGTCGCTTTGATGAATAAAAACCTATTTCATTATTACATGAACAGATCGGGTACTTCATTCCAACTCTAAATGTCTAAAAAAAAAATAATAATAATAATAATAAATCTATCAAGCAAATGTGAAAATTTCCTCACTGTTATGACAAAATCAATGGTTTGAAAAACAAATGTTAATTCCACATCATATTATGCAAAGACTTATGAAGCCTTGACAAACTAGAACACTGTTTTACTCCTTTACATACCACTGTGTTTGAGTGTAAACAGTAGACAGTTTTGTTCCTATACTAAAAATTTTAACATCCTATAAACACAACTTTTTTTTTTTGGGGACTGTGTCAGATTTGGAAACTGCAACCTGCAGTTTTGAAGTAATACATGTTTTAGTATAACTGGTCTGTCACCCAAGCATTGCTCAGGCGCAGGATCCTGGCACTGCACAGCAGCCCTGAGCATCACTCAGGCCCAGATTTGAACAAGTTAACAGAATGTGGGAAAATGTGAGGTGTCAGCATTTACATCTCTAGAAAACTTGTAAGGTTCCATGAAATTTAATTCTTCAAGATAGTGATCAATTCATAAACTGTGACTTCACAGTGTATTAGTTCAAAGAAAAAAGAATTCTCATCATTTTACTGAAGTGACCCTGGATTCACTGTCATTAAGAGTCTGCACCAATGGATCCACACTACAGTTTCAGATTCATCTTTGGGCCACGTTCTCTTTCCACTAGGTTTGGTTAAAATTAGATCTGTGGTGTTTGTGCAATCTTGGTGCTAGCTAAGAAGACAAGAGGCACATGGGGGGCTGGAATAGCTCAGTTGGTAGAGCACCGGACTTGTGATCTTGGGGGTGTGGGTTCAAATTTCAGTACAGGGGGATTTTTCCCTCAGAGTTAACTTTGGTTCGGACTCCATTCCCCATACAGTCCTTTGAATGAGACTATAAACCAAGATTCTATGTGTGAACGCATGCACAACATCTTGAACACACGTAAAATCCCATCACAATTTTTGGAAGAGAAGGCCAGTTTGGCCATCGGTATGGATGACACATTACACATAGCATGCACCTTCCCGGAAGATGGAGTATGGCTGCCTTAATGGTAGGATAAAAAATGGTCATACACACAAAAGTCCACTACCTGCCTATATAGGCATGTCCGCAGGAGTATCAGCCTGCGTATGCAGAAAGAAAGAAAGAAAGAGGCACATAAAAACAGCTTTCTTGGCGGAGGAGATAATGTCACACCCACACATCTAACCAACCTTACAAACCCCTCCCTGTCAGTATCGAAAATCATCCACACACTTTATCAGCTGTGGCCATCAGTGGACATGGTGTCCCTTGCTACACAGAAAGACCGGAATGACTTGACCATTTGAGGGTTTCTTTGACAAGCTAAAATAGTATTGTGGACATGTGACAATTATAGATTAAGAGTGCATACATTACGTTGACAAAAAACAAAACACACACACACACACACACACACACACACACACACACAAACACACACACACACACACACACAAACACACACAACAAGCATACACACACACTGCAAAAAGCCTACCCCACTTTTAATTCCTCTCTCCCTCACTCTCTCTCTCTCTCTCTCACACACACTTTCACACACAGTCACAGACCTTTCACACACAGTCACAGATTCTGTACAAGTGAGAAACCTCACAACCGACAACCTTTCACTCATTCTCTCATGCTTCCCCCTCCCCTTCCCCTGTACTCCCCACTCCCCATCCCTCTCCCCCCCCCCCCCCCCCCCCCTTCCTTTTTCTCCAGTGTCCTCCTATTGAGGGAAAAGATCCTAGCCTCTAATGGCTACCCTGGGTCACACAGTACAAAGTCTAAAGTCAGGACCAGCAGAATACAAGAGGAAAGGGGTAATCGTTGCTCAAATGTGGGAAAGTTTTCAAGGTCGAAGGGGCTGTAACAATCGTGTGTGTGGTCAGTGAGAACATTCCTCCACTCGGTGACTGAGTGTAGGGGTGTGTGTGTGTGTGTATGTGTGTGTGTGTCGCGCGCGCGCGCGCGCGCGCGCATGCGTGTATGTGGAGGGGGTGGGAGTGCGCGCGTGTGTGTGTGTGTGTGTGTGTGTGTGTGCGTGAATGGCCGGCGTATACATGTGTGTGTGTCCTTCATTTAACGTATGTGTGTGCGCGCGTGCGTGTGTGCGGTGTGTGACAGCCAGAACAGAACAGCAGCCTGAATCCGGCCGCAACCGTTTAATCACAGCATCTTTGAGCAAAGGATTTCTGTTGAATCTGCAAGTATAATCGAGTTTCACATCCTCAAGGCATTCGCTGTGATGACCTAAAACTCAACTATACCAGCCTAGCAGATCAAACAGAATCCTTTTGTCTTTCTCCTCACGCCCCCCCCCCCCCCCCCCCCCCCCCCCCCATTTTGTTTTGTTTCGTTTTTCGTTTTTCTTGTTATTTTTTTTTTTCTTTTCTTTTGTTTCTGACCCCTACTTTCCCAAGTCTCTAATTGTTAGATTTGTTTTGTGGTGTTCCCACTAACGCTGGAATAAAACTAGGCCAAGCCCGGTCGGTGATGCAACAAAATAATGGTAGCGATGTAGAATGGTGCAAGGATGGCCGGCGTATCATCCAAAACGAAAACATGATTATTGCAATGCAGCAAGCGGCTTTCCACACCACGCTTTCACCATCGGGAATGAGGTTACGTTTTTAAATTAGTTTCAGCGTTGGGTTGGTTGGCTTGTGAGCAGAATTACATAAACACTGCTGAAACTATTTACGAGACAACGGAGAGATGGGTGTGTGTGACCCAACGACCGGTGAACGCGTAACATTTTGGTGCAGGTCACCTTTATGCTGAACGATGGCGTTCATGTGGCGGGCCCAGGAATAGCAAGATTATTCAAAATTGGAGCAGACAAAAACTACTGCACCCATTTCATCGAGACTTTGTGGAAAATGGGATATGACCCCCGAACAAACCCATATCTGTGTCTGATTTCGTTTGTGCCGCAATGTCGACGGCTTCGAATCCAATAGCCGGAGGAAGGCAGAGGGGGGGGGGGGGGGGGGGGGGGGGGGGGGGGGAGCAGGAGGTAAGAGTGTTGATCCGAGTTCAACTACCGTACCAATCATATTATCCGTTGAAGATGGGCACTCGAAGTCGCAGTCACAATTTGCGTTGTGTGAACGTTGAGTTGTGTGTGTGAATGTCTTGTGAGTTGATTTTAAACGTGGTGAGAGCCCTGATATGGGCCTTTGCGGTCGGCTGGGCTATAAGCAACATTATTTTATCTTACTATCGCTGTCACAAGCAGATCGTTAGAGCAAAGTAGTATGGTGTGAAACTTTCTTATGGTATGCTTTGCCATTTCGGGTGTGTGTGTGTGTGTGTGGTGTGCGCGCGTGTGTGTGCGTGCGTGCGTGCGTGCGTGTGTGTGTGTATTTAATCATTACTGAGTGCCCTGGAAGTAGTTTCTCCTCATTCAGTCCGTATATAACAGTTTATTGCTTCCCCATCTCAAATAATTTCGTCCGTTCACTCATAAACTGACTCCCTGGGCGATCAGTTCAAGGCCGGTTCCATTTGACCTTGTTGAAAGGCTGCTCCATCCCTCCCGACTGCCCGCCCGTCTGGCTATGACTGTGAAGGGAAATAATTCCGAGGCCACACGTTTGCCGCAAGGAAGAAGTGAAGGGATAGGTGACTTGGAAAGACTGGCTATAGTTCTAAAAAGCCGCAAGTGACTGGGTGATCAGATGGCTGCACTGGCCAGCTTGCAGCTACCTACCCAATCCCATCCAGAGGTCATTTTGTATTTAAGAATGATTGCATGAAGGCAACCACTCCCGTCTCAGATTGTCCGAGTACCTGTTTTGTTTAGGCAACCCCCCCCCCCCCCCCCCCCCCCTTTCACCCCTGATCCTGTGCCCCTGTTCACCCCTTTCACCCCCATCCTCTGCACAGTCAGTCCCCTCCCCCTAAATCCCCCATCACTACCATGCACCCCCACCCTCCACCGCCACCCTCATTACTCTCCTAATTCAATCGTCTCTTCTCAGCCGGTCATGCGTAACAGACTTTCTAACATACTGCGTACAAGTCACGGTACAGTTAATCACGTAACCGGGCTGGTCTTTTGAACAGACAAAAAAAAAAGTGAACCAAGTAACCGGGCTAGTCTTTTGAACAGACAAAAACGGAACCAGGCCAAACTCGTCTGTCTCTGAGAGCACCCTAGTGTTCTCCAAGTGGTAAACCGACCTACATCGGTCATCCGCCGCGACACTGACAAATGCTGAGGCATGGTTGTTGTCAAAACAGTCGTTAAAAGACGCAATACAATTAATCAACAAAGTGTGTGTATTGAAAGGGAGGGGTCACGTGTAACACGTTGCAGACAGGGTATGGAAGGGAATGAGCAAACTGAAAGACAATAAGACAGACAGAGTAGCCATTACTGGGAACCGTTGTCAAAGTGTGAACCGCCCTCACTGGCTTCCAGACAATGCACGTGCACAAATATGTACATGCACACAAAATGCATGTATGCATTAGTGTACCTATCGATATTCTGTAGCCAGTGTATGCGTGCATACATAACACTCACATCCTAGGATTTGGAAGAGGTGGAGGGGGTCAAACTGAAATGAATGGTGTGCGCGCTGGGGGAAGGGGGGGGGGGGGGGGGAAGGGAGGGAGGCACGCTTGCTTGCTTGCCTTTTTGGTGTGTGTGTGTGTGCGCATATATGCATATGTGCATATGCGTGTGCGTGCGCGTTGCGACTACTGTTTTGCGCGCGCTCTAAGCTCTGAAACAGCGCATCATTTCCTATCAATGACGGCGCGTCCCATTTCCCACACAATAGACACACACACACACACACTCACACACACACACACTAACGTGCACATATGCACGAACATTTGTGTACATGCGCGCGCGCACACACACACACACACGCGCACACACACACACACACACACACACAACTTTATCAGAAGAGAGAGAGAGAGATTTGAGCTGACCTACAGGCGTCGTTGTTTGTCAAGCCGACTCAACCAGCTGTGCTACACTGGCCTGGCCTGAGGAGAGGATTTCATCACTCCACGTTCAAGGTTCATGAATCAGCCTATTTGACCCACATCGATTTTCACTCTCGCCTTGCAGTTTGTGCACACACACACACACACACACTGCACCACGCACACACACACACACACACACACACACTGCTTGATCGATATGCGCGCGCGCACACACACACACACACACACACACACACACACACAATGCACGGGCATGATCGAACACTTGTACACACATGCGCGTGTGTACACACACTGTCACGCCACACACACACACACACACACACACACACACGCATGCATGCATGCGCGCAGCACACACATTCTCTCTCTCTCTCTCTCTCTCTCTCTCTGTGCTAACAACATACCGAGCCACAGACACATGCAGCACGCGTTCAAAAACGCACTTCAACACACGCAGGTACGTGTGCCGCGCGCGCGCGCGCGCGTGTGTGTGTGTGTGTGTGCGTGTGTGTGTGTGTGTGTGTGTGTGCGCGCGCGCGTATGTGTGTATGCGTGTGTTTACGTGCACGTCTGTGTGTATGCGTGTGTGTACGTGCGCTGTGTGTGTGTGTCTGTGTGTGTGTGTGTGTGTGTGTGTGTGTGTGTGTTAGTGGGTGACGTTGTTTTGTCCTCACCGTTTCATTTTGTCTTAGTTGTTCTATATTTGTTTAAAACTCATAAAAAAAAACAGGTGTTACCAGCCCTAAAGGAATATGCACACAGGGCACGATAGCGCGCGCTTTCGTGCCTATTGTCTGCGTGCGCGCTCGCGTGCATTATGTATCCACGTTGACGACAAACTCACTCACGTCTCTCCGCAGTCTTAGCTCTCCCAGTTTTTGACATTCTTTGTGCTGATGTAATCGTCAACAGATCGCCAAACAAACGATCAACTGGGATGATGAAATCAGCAAATTTCGTGCGGCATGCTCTTAGCGCATGGAAACTGGTTGCGACAAGCTCTATCCACCAAGTACACTCCTGCGATTCGGGCCCACTGCTTTCCATCTCAACGCCGGGCGGTGCCCTAAGCTAAACCCTACCCATCAGATTTCATCAGGGATGGTTTTATTGCCACCAGCACCTCATATCGTTGCCACCGTAATCTATGCGTTTAAAGTAAATGTCTTATTTCTACTCTGAGGTTAGCACTTGGTGATCCATGATGATGTTCCATACACCGGTAGAGAGTAAAACATCAGCATTCTGACGGTGCAAAACTGAAAATGCACTTTTATATTTCTGTTCTGGGACTGCATTGAGGACGTCAGGTTTTCTATCGTCTCTGTCGCAAGATTTTTTTTCCAGATACTTTTTGGGCAAGAAAAAAACCGCCACCACCACACCACCACCATTCCACCCTCACCCTTTTCTTCAAATAACTTACTGCTTAAACATTATGTGTAACTATCAAAATGAGAAATACACATTTAAGGAATACACGTTCACGGAACACACTGACTTTGTTTTCTTTGACCCATGTAACTGTGCTGAAAATTGCTTTCTTTGCACAGCGTAGGTGGACCTAGTCCAAAGATTCATGAAGGACTGCATACAAACAAACTACGCCACATTTCAGTCACGAAACAGAAACGTAGCCAATTCCACGTTAAATCACCCCTGACTGAATCATCCCAAGCAAGGAAGTTACGGCCAGCATGGTTAACGAATAAATGTGATTTGCTTGACATTCCAGACCCCTACCTTCCAACGTCAGTCCGTTTGTTTTTAATATCTTCAGCACCAGATTCGAATGGGAAAAAAAATCCAGTCAGTGGGTACTGTTCTAGAATTTCACAGAATTGTCCAGACATTCTCCTTCCCAGATTTCACATCCTCCTCCTGATGTTTAACTCGATTCCAGATTACTTTAGAATTGAAGCAGTGATAGTAGGCCCTATATCTCCTATTTAGCCTCTCTATGTTGTTTACTGCCCAGCCGGCCGCAAGGGACCCGTATCAGAGTTGTGACATATCCATATCATATATACTGCATATTCAGTGTGCATCACCTTAAGTTTGCCCCAAATACAATGTTACACAAAAAACCAAACTGTTCTCCAGGAGAACTATTGACTTTTTCTCCATGGTTGAAACGTAAAAAATAAATAAATAAATAAATAAAATAAAATAAATAAAAGGAAAAAAAAAAAAAAGAAAAAAAAAATAAAAAGAATGGCAGGTGTTGGAGTGGAAATGGTGGGATGTGGGGTGGAGTCCCAAAGATGTAAACGAAGGACCAGGGATAATGACATTAATTAAATCCTTTTCATCCGCCGCGGCAGTAGACCCCAAGAGGGGGAGGTGGGGCCGACTATTCAGTTCCAGTCATGAACGCGCACCGGCGTGCTTTACCCAGCCCACCTTGCACGAAGCGCGTGCTTCGCCCAATAACCCACCTATCCAACGGCATTCGCGTCTGGGCCTGGGACTGGACTCTGACCCCCTAATTCACAACCGCCATTATTCAACAATTTTCCGTCGTCTGCCACAATTTTCCACCGTCTGATGCAACAGCGGGTTTCACGGGTCTTCAAGGTCACTGGTGTTCCGCTGACCGTGCCAATGCCCCGGGGTCAGCAGGTTATCGACGACAGCAGCGTAACCCGGCTGAACTGTAAAGGGGGGCGGCGGGGGGGGGGGGGGGGGGGGGGGGGGAGAGGGAGGGAGGGACAGACAGACAGACAGACAGAGAGAGGAGGAGAAAGAGACTGACTCACTCGCTGACAGACAGACAAGTAGGCGGACAGTGTGTATATAGGCTATGCATGTATGTGTGTGCGTGTGCGTGTGTGTGTGAGAGAGAGAGAGAGAGAGAGAGAGAGAGAGAGAGAGAGAGAGAGAGAGAGAGAGAGATTCTGTTTATAAACCTAATGTGAACGATTGTGAGGGAAAAAAGATGATGTTCCATTCACGAAGGAGTGGCAGACGACTGCGTGCATGCGCACGCGCGCGCGCGTGTAGTGTAAAGGTGTGTGTGTGTGTGGGGTGTGTGTGTGTGTATGCGCGCGCGCGTGCGAGAGAGAGCCCGTTTATAAACCTATTGTGAACAGTCGTGTGTTGGAAGCAAATTCACGTTCCATTCACAAAGGTCAGAGCAATGGGGATGGGGATACAGAAAGCGACGGAGCGCGTGCGTGCGCGCGCGCAAGCGCGCGATTCTGTTTTGAAACCCGATGTGAAGGATTGTGTTAAAAGAAAAGAAAATAAAAGACATATCGTTTCCTTCAAAAAGGAGAGACAGTCAGACTGACGGACAGAAAAAGACAGGCGGAGTGGGTGCAAGTGTGTGTTCGTATGTTTGTGTATGTGCGTGTGTGTGTGTGCGCGTGTGTGTGTGTTTGTGTGTGTGTGTGTGTGTGTGTGTGTGTGCGCGCGCGCGCGCGCGCGTGCGCGCGTGCGTGAATGTACGTGTGTGCGTGACAGAAGAGAGAGAGAGAGAGAGAGGGGGGGGGGGTATAAACATAATGTGAAACGAAATTCTTTAAAATAAGTCAGGTCATTCTATTCACGGATAACTACATAACCAAGCGTTTTAAGAGTAATCTGCCGTCTACAATGCAGTCAAGCAATGTCATAAAAGTGTCAACTAAAAGCACACTTATTCTGTTGTACTTTTTGTGGCTGGCTGAAAGCGAAATTGTCACGAGTTTTTATCATGCATAATCGTCCTTCCTACCGATTTAAGTGTCCGATTGTCCCGATATGGCCCTCCGTAGTCGGCCGGCCGGCCTAAAATATCATGAACTTAATTTACTAGTCCTATTCAAAACGGTATAGCCCACTTTCATCATATCCTAACAGATACCAGCTGACAAAACAAATGCAAATTTCAACGCCTTTACCACGCCTATTTTAAGTCTGCAATACCAGAAATTGGTCAAGTCAGATTAGCAACGTTTTTTTTTCCCCGATTTAATTGATTTGTTTTTGTTTTTAAGCCAGTTAACATAAATGCGCCATCCTAAACAAAACCAGAAAATGCAACGGTTATCGTGTGCTTTGGGCTTTCTGTTTGCAAAGTAGTGTAACAATGCCTTCACCTGGCGTGACCTGGGACAGATTTGTTCTCATCCAAGCTTTAGGGCAGTCCCTTATTTTGTGGACTGGTCACAAACGTGGCCCTGATCAGTTTTCTCACCAAATCACAAAAAGTTGACTGATGATTCGACTTACCGGAATTTCTGCAAGCAGCTGCTCCTTGGACAACTTTGTGTTTTCACCACTTCTATTACCATTGGCCTGAAG
>JADBJO010001738.1:97794-160294 GCA_016801955.1 Conus betulinus
GCTGGTTATATTTCTCACCCTGAATGAAACAATATATAGTCTAGCAGGCTGAACAGTATGTTCATAATGACAAATCTGCCTCATGAGCTTAAACACTTCAATTATACAATAACACTCTTGACAACATGTGTAATAGTTTTCATAACAAAGTAATGTAAACACCCACACACATACACATACACACACAAACACACACACACATGTACAGTAAAACTTGTACAGATGCTATAACATACATCATAATACTATAGGATATAATGCCATAACTAATAATGGAAGAAGAAAAACAATCCATTTCACAAAAACACAGACCGCTTTACAACATTACAAGGTGTAAACACTGGTGACAGTCACATTCAGGTTTTGAAACCCATCAACAAAGAAAGTGCTCTAGAATAAACACTATCCCGGGCACATACACACAACTAATCAGTTTCCATTTCCTTCACATACACTTTTCCTCCTTCCATACATGACTAATTCAAAGACCAGTTGGTTGCATTTGTTCAAAAGTTCAATCCGGCAAAATGGAAAACATTCCAGCTGGTATGGCAAATGGTTAGCTAGCATTGTGGATTCCTGGCCGAGAGGTCATGGGTTCAATTCCCATTAGAACCATTTATTTGTGGGATTTGGTGGATTGTGGGAGTTGAGTATGCAGTGGACTCAATATGGAAGGCCAGACCCACACAGCTGCATTTCATCCACTTCATGGATGCGTCTCTGAGAGTGTTGCTCAAATTTCCTGACCAGCACTGCAGGTGTCCGTATCTTTCAGGCCTAGCTGATGCTGGGACATGTTATGAAAGCGAGTGTACAGTTTTACCTACTCAGTCGCAGACCATTGGAACCCACAGCATCATCTCCATCACCCTAACTCACATTCGTCAGTCCAGAAAAGTCTAAAGATCCATGGCCCTTCATGCACTGCTCTCATGGTGACATAAGTTTTTACTTCTTCTCTGCGTCTATGCCCTTGGTGAGTTTGTGTTTGGGGCCACCATTATCAGCATGCTCATGAGGGACCGTCATTGGTCAGACACGGTGGTGCCCTCTGGAAGGGGATGCTCACTCACGCTGGCTCTGCAACTAAGCAAGTATTGTCACCTGCTGCATCAGAACAATTAACATCCCAGGCACTTACACACAACTTATCAGCTTCATCCTCCTGTGTATGTTGGATCAGAAGAGGCGCCACAGAATGCTTCCAAAGTCACTCGGCAGCAGTGCAGTGTCTCCTCCAGTGCGTTGCCTCCTGTAGGCTTGACAATGACTGCTTAATGTGGACAGCCATACTGGGGTTGTTATGACACCAACTGGGGGGGGGGGGGGGGGGGGGGGGGGGGGGGGGGGCTATGGATAGTGAGCTGGAATGAGTGGTGAGGGGGACAGTGCCCCCCGAGATACGACAAGATAATGTTCTTATAGCCCAGCCGACCGCAAAGGGCCATATCAGGGCTGTCACCACGTTTAAAATAGTACCCCCGAGGTGGCATAGAAGATGAGAAGATGAGACAACAACAACAACAGGAACACATTAATTCAAAAAAGGAACATGAATTCAAACAAGCATATACATATTCATATATAACCCCATCTGGCTTCCAGAAAAAAAATATGAAAACATGCAGCATGATTTCTCATAGTTTCCTGATGAAAATATGCTTAAACGCAGAATGTGTGATGGAACACCTTTTAAAAATCTAGTCTACAAAATTCACATTTGTAATGAAATGAACGATTAAAACAAATGAATAAATTCTTCAAATGATATTTATTCTTATTAGATATCCCCCCCCCCCCCCCCCTCCTCTTCTCAACAACATCATTCCCACACACCACACAGCCATGACATCCAGACTGAGTCTCAGTAGTACATTAGGTGCTTGCTATCAAAGTCAGGCCAGCACAGGAGACTTCACAGCGTCACAGTCTTCAGCACAGTCTCTTCATTTTTGATTAACACAGGATATTATCATCTTGAACAGCTTCCAAATGATGATGGTAACTGTTCATTTAAGGACAAAGGCTAGGTATCCTCGACTGGAGATGTCAACAACCCAAATTCCGCTATGATCACAGTCCCTATAAACCTGTTGGCACTAAAGACTCATCAATACACACTCGCAACAAGCACAGATGTTGGGGGGAAAACAGTAATTCACATCCTTGTGGCAATATGGTACGAAGGTACATTTGATAGTTAAGGACAGGCCGAGAAGCCAAATGTGTGTGTGTGTGTGTGTGTGTGTGTGTGTGTGTGTGTGTGTGTGTGTGTGTGTGTGTGTGTGTGAATTCAATACATTACACCTCTAAAGTTTACAAAATGGTCCTAGGACAGTCACATACCTTGGTTTACAAATCAGCAGCAGATGACAGGCAAACTTCAAAAGTTACTTTAAGCTGATTAAATCTCACATATTCAAAAACAGAAAATACTAAATGCCATACTATTATTAAAGAACATGGAACAGACGAAAGCCTTTATGCCTCTGAAAATGTATGCTGTGCCCCTTCAGCATTACACATTATACTGCCGTCACAGGAGTACAATTGCAAACTATACTGTAATTCTAGCATGCAAAACAATACATATCATGCTGCAAAAAAAAAAAAAAAAAAAGAAAGAAAGAAAAAAAAAAAAAGCAGTGGAATAAAAAAAAAAAAGAAGAAATAAAATAAAAAAAAACAAAGAGTTCCTTGCAAAGTTGATCAAAGTTCAGTAATCCTTTTTCACCAGATACCAAAATCATGAAAGATTGTCAAACGTAGAGTGCAACTTCTGTCCTTTTTCACTCTGGAAGGTAGAAAGTGGGCAAGAAAAAACAAAGCAGAAAGCAAACCGAGACATTCCCTTCATCTTATGCCTAACATCCCACACACAACCTGAGCAGCTGAGCACTAACTTAATGCTCTCTCTCTCTCTCTCTCATTCTCTGTCTCACCTGCTTCTCCCCTTTACCTTTCCCTCCCTTCCTCACCCTTATCTTCTTCCCTCAGTCACATGAACTGTAACAACTTGGGTTTTTTCACCTGCCTCCCTTTTCCCTACCTGTGAAAACAATTTGTCCAGCGTGACAAACTGAACATATAGGCAGCAGAATCCAAAGGGACAGAAAAATGCATTTCTGCTGCTTATTAATTCGCTGACAAGAACACATAAAAAAAAGGATGACCACAATTAGTTCATTTCTTTTTTCTAAACACAACACACACACACACACACACACACACACACACACACACACACACACACACACACACACACACACACACACATTTGAGATCAAAACCTGTAACCATAGTGTTATAACCAGTATTATCAGTTTATCAAAGAATGATACTACATCTGTCAAAAACAAAGCAACAGTGAATGTTTTTTTTTCTCTCTCATTATACTTCTCTCTTTTCATGCCATTTCAGTAAAATAAATACGGCACAATCAACAACCACAATCAACATATTTGCCCTATCTAGTAACAGTAAATGTATGCAAAAAATAATTTTTACAAAAGGAAAAAAAAGGCCAAGCTTTTCATCATTTTCCAGCTTTCTCACAGAAGTTGTCTAAGCACTTGAACAAAGTCACATGCACTATTTCACATCTGCTGCCAGGCTATCCACACACTGGTGAATAAAAACAAAGAAACAAATGAATGAAGCCACAGAAAGGGAAAAAATGACATGAACTTATTGCCAGGATTTTCACATTAAACCTAAGCTGCTGATCAAAAGAGCAATGTGATAATGACAAAGTTCTTCCTGTTGTGTATTTAGTAGGATGTATTAGAGATGGGTAAAAAATCTACTATCATGGGATGTGTTTCCAAACTTGTTTGCAAACGCTTACGTCTGTTCTTATGCTATATCAATTTCTTTAATATTTCTTTTTTTTTTTCTTTTTTTTTTTTTCACATTCCATGAAAAAGTTCTACTTTTTCACACAAGAACTTCATCTATAAACTAACAAATTTGAGAAAACTGTGCCCAGTTTTCAGATGTCCAAAAAAAGAGGTTCTGATATGGATAACATTTATTCATAAGACATTTTTCAGTACAATCTGTTGAACTTGTATCTTTCCGTAACACACACACACACACACACACACACACACACACACACACACACACACACAGAGAGCGAATATTCCATCCAAACCTGCCCAAATCCCAAGTTTTCTGCACCAGTGCAATACTTACAAAGTTACACACAAATTTCATCCCTAACTATTTTTCATATATAACTGATTTAATCTGTTAACTTTTAAATGTTGTTTCATCATTGCTCTGGCTGTCTGCTAAAATAAAAGTACTGTTATGTATGAACAGTTTCCATTTCTACTATTGTTTTTAATGGATGAAGTGCATAACACAGTTTTAAATGGTCAATAGAGAAGTGTTTCAAACAGAACAGTCAATAGTGATTTCCAAGTGATAGAGAGCCATGTTATGTATACATGTCAGTTTGACCTGTTAGGATGTCTGCAAGCAGCAAAACTAATCAACAGGCTGATTCTGCACAGCTGTGCATGCACAGCATGGCACTGGAAAAGACTAGCGTCACACACCACTGAAAATGGACGAATACACACATTTTGAAAGAAATGATCAGAAATGGCAGAATGAAAAAGAAAAAAAAAAAAAAGCCCTGCAGCAGTTGCAAACCTTGAGCTTGAAATTTTGTACACTGTACACACACACACACACACACACACACACACATCATACAAGCGCAAAAACCGAATCTATCTGGGCTTAAAGCATACTAGAGCTCATTAATATCTCTTTCTGGGAGTTACCATGATCTTGTTAATGAACCAAAACTCAAATTAAACACACAGAACCAAGTGTAAAGGAACGTCAATATAATGCACGATTACCTAACTGACATGTGAATTCTTGACAAATGTAATCTGCAAAAATCACAAATAGCAGACAAAAGTACACAAAACAACACTCCCTAGATGGCCATCAGCAAGACTTCACTGTTATAAGCCATCTGGGAACTATTGTCTTCAGCCACCATTCATGTCTGTCAAATGCGATATCTGAAGAAAACATAATTGTATCTGTTTTGTAGCCATGTATCAAATTAAGCAAGTAAATTACTTTGCACTGTTTTGTGTTTATTTGGCTTGCTTTTAGTACAACCACAAATCTGTTTCAGTCTTCATTATCTTTTTATTGAAAAGTTTGTCTCCCTTTCTCACTCTTACTTTCTCTGATAGCAACTACCCTTTGGCTATTATCTCAGGCTGTCAAAAACTTGAATTGTCTCCTTTGCATACTCGATAATTTTATCAACCAATTCATTGTTCTTGAACACAAACCAGTCCCTTGCAAGTAACCTGAACTGGGTATGCATTCATATCCTCTTTCCCTGAGGCACACACGCTTGCAGAAATAACCATTAGCTGCTTTTAATTAAACAACAAATTATCTCAGTGCTTACTTTATGACAGATCTGAACACAATGAAAAGATTGAAAAAAAAAAAAAATATAAAATGGAAGATCAAGATTACAAGCATGTACATTCAACTTGTACCAGTATATGAATTGGAAGAAGAAAACATTCACATGGCCTGATATTTTATAATGTGAACAAAATCAGTAAGGAATGTTTTGATTAACTGGCAAAAACATTCTGAAAATCTCAATTATACATATATATATATATATATATATGCGTGTATATATATGCGTGTACAAACATGCACACTGATATACACTAATTCCCATACATTAATTAATTTTCAACTTAAAAAAAGAAAATTATATATTGAATAATATGGACAATCAACTCTGTAATAATGTAAGATACCTTTACATATGTCGAGTCTAAGGGAAATTCACAGTAATTGGCAAACTACTAAAATACACATCAAATTACCTTTAAAATTTATTTTGCAATGGAACTGAAAGAACAAATATCTAGTGCTGTTGCACTGAGGTCCCAGCCTGCCAGAAGAGAGAACATAGTTTCTTTTTTTTTTTTTCAATCTAAATTCCATGCTATCAACTGGCAAACTCCATTGCCAAGTAATTTACAAGGAATCAAGGAACCATTCACTCTGTTAAACCATAAAATATGACTAAGTAGTAAGCCGTTTCTCAGTTTGGTAAGTCACACACACACACACACACACACACACACACACACACACACACACACACACATCAGGACTTCTACTGTAATTTTTGTCATGTTTCACCATAAAAAAAAAGAAAAAAAGAAAAATATCCTAATTGTTTAGATATGCCTATATGTGACAAAAGCAACATAATAACACAAAAAGTGATGAACATAAAAAAAATGAACTGATCTTCTGACAGACAGGTACAATTCAAGATATAGAAACTAAAACTGAAGTCAGCATCACTTGCTAACTTTATCAGCAGCAATGTTTTCCAACAGGGTTACAATCTCAGCAGCAGAATCCCAACCAATCACAGTTGCTATAACTTTCTCTTTTGCCTCGCCACCCTTTTTTCTCATTTTCTCCAGCTTGTTCCAGAGACTGAAGCCTTTTCGGACCAACAGGTAATCCTCCGCCCTCAGCTTAAGCCCAGGGCAAAGGTCATTGGAGCCATCGCCAACATAGATCACATGGGAATATGAAACCCCTCCTTCCTGACATTCCTCAATGTAGGTTTGTAGAATGTGACCCTTGCACATGTTGACCGTACTCAGCGGGCACCAGTCTTGTGTGTGGTATCTGTCGATCACCAAACATCCTTCAGAGTTGAATTTTGCAGGGTTTGTGAAGACATAGAAACCAAGCTGCTCAGGCCGTGGTTCTCCAGCAAACACTTGATGAAGACAGAGTTAGCATCTGAGATGATGATGGCATCATAGTTATCGGCCTGACGCATATGGTCAAAAAGTTCTTGCATGCCCGGACTCAAGGGCAAACTTTCAATATGTTGCTGGATATCGGCGGCTGATACGCCCTGTTCATGAAGGTGGCGGAAAAGGGCTCCCATGTATTCTGTCCATTGGTCATTCTTTTGCAGGGCCTGAACAGAGTCTGGTATGTGCCCAGGGGACAGTTCAGAGACTGAGACATCAGCATTGTCATTGATGACGGTGTGGTCGAAGTCAAACACCAACAAAATCCTGTCTGGCTTTTGCGCTTTTGCCATCTGCCTGCAAGCACAGGATGTATAAAACTGTTCAGAACAAAGAAAAAAAATAGCCATACAACTGCTGTTTAAAAACAGAATATGCACATACATACACGTTCTCTACCTCTCTCTCCCTAAAATATGTTGTAGCACAATCATGAGCACACACACACAAGTGTATACGATATTCTACAAGTACCCTGTTCTGAATATACCACTGAAATAACTAAGCACCAATTCCATAGCACTGAACCACCACACACACACACACACACACACACACACACACACACACACACACACTAACACACACAAACATATATATCATAGGTTTTTAATACACTGTTCTCCCTTCTGGTGTGAACATGCAATTAACTGGTCTATAGTTTGTCCTAGGGAAAGCTCAATCACTGTCTCCCTCTGTGAACAAATATTATTCTAGCATTAGATTCATTAGCCACCTAAAAGATCATGGTAGCAGAATTGGGACATAAAACATGCAAAAAAAGCTTGGAGAGAGGAAGGTAAATATGTAGAGGGTAAGGAAGGGAAGGGCTACTCAGCGCACCATGAACAACCATCATTAACTTAAAGACTTTTTACAGAAGAATTGATTAAAAAATTTAAAAGACCATATAATACCAACTCCATGGAATTTGATTTCTGATTAAAAAAATATATTCAAAAAGCAGTAAAGACAAAAATATTAAAAAAAAAAAATGAAAACATTAACACCCAAACAGTACTCAGAAACTTATCTTCAATGATGTGAAACTAATACAGTGCACATATGCACTTTTATTGGTGTGTAGTTTTCCACTGATAAAAATCAGTACATTATGTAATACATATAGTTCTGTAAATAGTCTTCATTTCTGCTTATTTTGCTTTTGCAACTAGTCTTGAGCAATAACAGGACCTTCAATATATATATGTTGTACAACTGGGACAAACACCGTGAAAAAGGCCTAGGTTTTCTATGCACACCCCCAATATCTAAACTGTTTAGCTTTTTTTTTTTTTTTTTTTTTTTTCCTGAGGGGGGGTGTTGTTGAAGGAGGGTGAAGGTGGGATAAGGGTTAAAGTCTAATACTTTCCAAAACCTTCTGGATAGAGACCACAAGATATTTGACAAATTCATAGCATTTGAATTTTGATGAATAAACATTTTTTATATACTAACCCAGCTATTCTACAGCAATGCAAGAGTCAGGGGCTACAGCAGGTCATCAAAAATTCAAATTGCATGAGAACCATTTCATACCATTCAGAACTTTCACTCTGGCAGCCAAAAAAAAAAAAAAAAAGTATGCTAAGGTTTCAAATGCTTAACAATGGAACCATAAAAATAAGTTTCATGCTCAGAATAGATGCCTCTCTGAGAGTGTTGTTTAAACTAATTTCATAACTGGCATTGCAGGATCAACATCTCTGGGACTTGGCCATCACTGGGATATATATAAGACATTACAGAGAGGAAACGACACAGCTTTGTCATACGGCTCCAGACCAAAATGAAAATCTACAGGATCATCATTAACACAGTAGTCCCATCTCCAATCTTTATCCATGAGAAGCACACTGAACAGTCCAGCAAGTCCTCCAAAACTGTCAGTCACTAGGTTCTACGGCCATATAGGTGGAATTTTTTTTTTTTTAACAAATGTACCTGTCTGCGAGACAAGCTGTTAAGCCCTGGGGATATACATTTATCAAAAACTGTTCTCCACGTGTAATGGCACTTGAGAAGATCTTTAACATTCTCATCCTCACTGAGCTGTATCACAGAGAGTGGAAGTATCAAAATCAGCTACCTTTCACTGTAATGATTTCTATGCTATCATAGGCTCTCTACATTGAAGTCTGAATGTGGTGTGAATTTGTGTCAATGTCTTTTGGAGTCAAAAGATTCATGAGGGCTATAGTGACACAGAGGATGCTTACTTTTTTTTGGGGGGGGGGGGGGGGGGGGGGAATCAACAACTAGTCAATTAATTTCAATGATAGCAGTGTTCTTTGTGTCAGAACTGCATTTGAACAGGCTAAAACAAATGCTTACAAAGTGAGTCAGAAGCACAGCATAGTGTGCTGCCTGTAGACGATCTAATGTAAGTGGATGTGCATAACGCTACCATGGAAGATTAAAAGGATTGTGTAAAACATCCAGCCGCCGTGGCGAAGTGGTTAGCGTCGCGGACTCCCGGCTGGGAGGTCGTGGGTTCGAATCCCATCAGAAGTCATGTGGGTTTTTTCTGCCCCGACCGGCTCCTACCCAGAGTTGAGTTTGCTGCGGGCTCAGTTGGGAAGACTGGGACCACACAGTCGAGTTTCATCCACTTAATGGATGCGTTTCTGAGAGTGTTGCTCAAATTTCCTGACCAACACTGCAGGTGTCTGTATCTCTCGGGCCTGGTCGACGCTGGGCTGGGATATATTATGAAAGGAAGCGTAGAGTACAGCCCTGTCATGTAGTCTCAGACCGAAATGGAAATCCGTAGCATCATCTTAATCATCCTCATTCTCATCGATCAGTATTAAAAAAAAAAAGTCTCAAATTCTGTGGCCCTTCATGCCCTGCTCTCATGGTGACCTCAATTTCGATGTCCTCTCCACGTCTGTGGCCATGGTTTGGTTCCGTCCGGGTCACCGGTATCGGCGAGTCCATGGGGGACTGTCGTTGGACGGACGTGGTGGCGCCCTCCGGAGGGAGAGCTCACTCATGCCGGCTCCGCGACTAAGCAATTATTGTCGTCAGTACGGGGCTTAGTAGGTGGGTGTCCTGCGTATGTTAGATCAGAACAGGCGCCACTGAACACCACTGAGGTGACTCGGCAGCAGTGCAGTGTCTCCTCCGGTGGGTTGCCTCTTGACAGCTTGACATTGACTGCTCCTGTGGATTGCCGGTGCCGGTGCCGGGGCCGGCTGGGCTGTGGCTGTGGACGGGGTGTCGGAATGAGCGGCGTGGGTGCACTGCCTCTGAGGTGGCGCAGAGGTTGGGACAGCAAAAAAAAAAAAAAAAAAGGAATTGTAAAACATTATAATAATGCTTTTTTTTTTTTTTTTTAAATTGCCAAACATTTGCGATGTAGTTGCTGTGGAAGCAATGGAGACGGGTTGTGCCAAAAGAAAAAAAAAAAGCACAGACACTAACACTATAATAATTTATGTAACCTCTTAGCTAGCAATACATTTGAAAGTTGACTCTGCATTTAGCCACGCCTGGCTTAACCGACTTCTGTCCACGGTTTAAAATCTCCATCATGCACGTCATATGTACTGGGATCACAACTCCCCTCTTCGCACATCTTGGACGTCAATAATTTCAGACAGATTCGCACTGACAGACGTTCCAGAACTTGTGTTTTTTGCATGAAAACAGAAGCCAAAATACTGTCCCATGAACAATTCAAAACATAAACATCCAGCAGCTGTGAATTTCGATCATGTCAAGGTCTCCAGCGCAAAGTGGTTGTAGAGAGTTATCGTTCTTTCCAGTCTGTCGGAAATGACGCCTTAACTACATTGGACGCTGTGCATAGAAACTGCCATTTCCGAGCCGATACAGTCGGACTGATAGCGCGAACAATATATTTTTTTCCTGTCAAAAACATTGTTGTGTTAAATTGTGATCAGCATGGCAACAATAATGCATGGGAGAAGAAAAGGGCAAGGCACGAGGTAAGATTTTGTGCCCATTACATTGTGAAAAAAAATGTTTTGTTAAAGTGATTTAGCTAGAAAAAGAAAAGAAAAGAAATAAATGGTGAAGAAAGTAAAAAGTTTGTTTGTATTAAATGCATATGTACCAAGAATTATCAACCGAACATGGAGACAAGAACATTCATATTGAAACGTAAAATATCTTCGCACTTCGTACTGGCTCTTTTTCTAACATCCAGAGGAAATACACAGTGATAATGGCGCCTGGTTTTAGGTTCGTTTTAAGGTCGTGTGCATTTGCAATAACTACTCAGCTGAGATTTATCAAGTTTTGAATCCAGGAGTTTTAGGGTTGCCAGCCAATGTCGATGTAGATTGTCATGTTAGATTTGTCGAAAGAACATGTTTTTTTTTTCTCATTGTGTTTGCATTTTAAGTAGCATGTACAAGATTTTTTTTTTCCCAAAATCAAAGTGGTTTTGTAACCACCACCACCACCACCACCCCACCAAAAAAAAAATTCATTACATGCCAACTTCCTCAGTAGCAACAAATAAACAGAACAGCAATGATAATTTGAATGTGATTCAGATGCCAAACATGCAGCAATTAGTTGATCAGAACAAGGCTAAACATTAGTTTGTCTTTCTGTTTCAGCCACCCCAGAGCTGCCACAGCCAGGAAGCATGATACTGCCGGATGGTACCGATCTTAGGCAAGTCACAGTACTGTCCAAATCAGAGTGGGACCGCATTGAGAGAGAACTGAACCGACGACAGATTGAAGAGGAGCGTGTGAGGCGGATTCGTGCAGATCAAGAAGTACAGAAGCAGAAAGCAAAGGAAATAGTGAAAAGCTGGGGCAACACTCTTGCTGTAAGGATTGAAGATGTTTCGTAAAAACTAGAAGAGTACCTGTATATGTGCCAGAGTCTGGAATCATGTGTGCGTGCGCATGGTTGTGTGTGTGTGTGTGTGTGTGTGTGTGTGTGTGTGTGTGTGTGTGTGTGTGTGTATCTGTGTGAGTGGGTGTGTGTGTGTGTGTGTTTTGAAGCTTTGAACAGACTGTCTGCATTTATAATAAGATAGGCATAGATGAACTTAGCCATTACACTTCTGCTGTAAAGTATTCAAGTACATTATACAGTTTTACTGCTTTTTCCAGAAAGGGCTCTTTCCAGTATCAGAAGGGAACTTTTTAAGATTTTGTTTATGCTAATTGCCACTCCTTCTTGATATTTGTACTGCACTATAGATAGCACTTGCATTTTTTGTTTTTGGAGTTTTTTTTTTATGCCTGCACTTGAGTACAGAGATGATCTTATTTTAACTACTATTCAGACCATTATGATGAAGTGGAACTTACATTTTTGTAATGGAATGGGCCATCATTTGTCTCA
This sequence comes from Conus betulinus, assembly GCA_016801955.1. Taxonomy (NCBI): domain Eukaryota; kingdom Metazoa; phylum Mollusca; class Gastropoda; order Neogastropoda; family Conidae; genus Conus; species Conus betulinus. The sequence goes on from JADBJO010001738.1 coordinate 109,980, forward strand.
GCAAAAACTTTGCCATTTTGTATATTATGCTAGCATATAAAAAGTGCTGGCCGTTGCTCATTCTGTTTACTTAGTGCATCCCAGAAAAGTTGCTCTTCTTATCCTCATTCTGTGTGTGTGTGCATGTGTGTGTGTGTGTGTGTGTGTGTGTGTGTGTGTGTGTGTGTGTATGTGTCTGTCTGTCTGTCTGTCTGTCTGTCTGTCTGTCTGTAACACAAATCATCAGGGTCAGCGTCAGCACAAGCTGGTGGCTCGCAAGGAGCGTGAAGAAAAGGAGGAAGCTGAGCGTCTACAGACTGACATTGAAGAGGCTCAGTACCAAGCCATCCAGCGTCGGGCCGCTCTTGACAAGGCTAAGACACAGCAGTATTACCAGACTGATCGGGTCAAGACCTTCCATGTGAGCTGAACTCTACATGCGCAAAAAATATTTACAAAGCAGAGGATATCAAAGATAGAGAATTAACAGACATTAAACAAAATCAGTTTGCATGGGAAACTCTTCCACATAATAACAAGTGTATCAAAGAAGATTTGACTGTGAAAGAGAAATTGTACAAATATATACTAAAGAAAGAATGCGAAGAGCGTGAACATGATCTAAACTGGTGGTGATGCACTCTGACTGAAATGGTTGACAATATGAAATTTTTGTGTGTAATTCATCAGAAATCATCCATCAGTATGATTTTTTTGTGTAGAAAAGAGAAAGTTTATTTTCAGATCAAATAACACTCTTCAAGTGTAATAGAAGGGAACTCTGGAGAACACAGACCTCTGCCAAGTTGAACAGTCCATTTGAGAAATTCTTGAATCCACCTTTTGATCCAAATCTGCACCAAAATCTAATGGCTTTATCTGTGGGTCTGGTTTTATCTTTCCACTGAGTTACGTTGAAAATTGGTGTAGTAGTTTTAGCCCTATGCAGGGCTCCCACTTCTCCAAAAGTTCATTTATTTCAGTAAAATGTAAAATGAGAATTCATGAAAAAAAAAAAAAATGTTGAGTGACATAGAAATCAGGAAAGAAAAAAAGTGGTTCAGAAATCTGCGAAGCACTGGTTGCTCTTTTGTTCATGCTAGTATACACAACACTCATGTCAAAATCTCATATGAACTTTCTTGCAGGAAAGGATAGTCAGCTTTTGATCGACAGGGTTGAAAGCAAAATGATGTCACACTCTGATGTCATGCATCAGCGAGGCACTGCAAAAGTAACTAAACTCTGTGTGTGTGTGTGTGTGTGTGTGTGTGTGTGTGTGTGTGTGTGTGTGTGTGTGTGTGTGTGAAAATCTTTCACACACACACACACACACACACACACACACACACACACACACACACACACACACAGAGTTAGTAAGTACATATTGATTAACTAACAATCAACACCTACTCGGTAAATAGAGAGTGAAGAAAAAAAGAGAACTCGACATTCTCTGATGATTGAAGACATTTTCAGATGAAGGAGTTGAAATGACAAATGGCCATGGTTGTAGTTGCATTGAAAAATGGACGATACACCATTTGGTAGTCGGATTTGCATTAAACTGTGGCATTTTCATTATTTTGAAAGCAGGTTTAAACATTTTTTCTCAGGAGAGTGGGTGCATGTCCTCTGGACTCCTCAAAAATAGTAGCAATTTTCAGTTTTCCTCAGGTAGTGAGAACCCTTCTGATCTTGCTGTCAAACAAACAAATGAAATATGCAGACAAAAAGGTAACTTTGCTGGCAGATGCAGTTAATAATCTGTTATTGCTATGTATTGGTATGTTGGTGCGGTTAATGCTTTTTTTTTTCTTCTTAATTTCTTGATTTATCTATGTTTACTTTATTTCGGTGAAGGAGCTTCATTCATGTGTTGATGAAATGGATTCTCATGTTTGTGTTTTATGTTTTCAAATGATAAAATGCATTTATTATGCCATCTTTGTCGATTAGCCCTCTGGCTGAAGATGTAACCTTTAAATGGGAATATATATTTATCGCTGGCCAGAGTGCTCTGAAGCTGTCAGAAGTTCTCAAGGAACGGGATGCCCAAGTGGAGCTGAACATCCTTTAGGGCCAAGGGTAAAGAGAAAGAAGAAAATGAATGGCTGCAAAAAGCCCAGAGGGAGTATGAAGACTCCATCATACGGGACCAGGCTGCTGCTGTCAAACGTTTGATGGCATCTGAGGACAACAGGAAATTCCTTCAAGTCCAGTGAGTGGTCATATTTTATGGGTTACATTAATGCTTTAATTGTCATCATCACAAGTGGAATTGCAAGTGTATTGCGTCTCTATACACATCTTTGCCAACAAGCTCATGTATTTATACACACATAAACAGACACTTACTCACACACACACACACACACACACACACACACACACACACACACACACACACACACACACACACATGCACATCACAATATTCACACATATGTTTAGGCACACACACAAGTGTCAGTAATTGGGGCAAATGATCTTCACCATATATGAATATATGGAATTCTGACAGATAACAATTTTTCTTTTGTAGTTCACATATTCCCACTCACTGCTCCATCTTCACTGCTGAGTTGACAGCCTTGGTCATGCTCTTGAAATGGTCTCTAAATCAAAACATAAAGATTTCCTCATTTTGTCAGACTCCCTTTCTGCTTTGGAGGCCATTGTCAGCCGTAACTCAAACCCCTCATATGCTGAAATGATTCAAACTGTACACCTCCCTGAAATCAGATGGATACATCATAGTTTTTGCTTGGGTTCCCGGTCATATGCGTGTTTGAGGCAATGAGCAGTCAACTTGCAAAGAATGCCACAAGGAAAGACTTGAGCAGATTGTCGATCCCTCACACTAATCGGAAACCCCAAACCCAGGCTTTTGTCAAGTACTCTGGCAAGAGAAATGGAACTTGCAGATGGGTAACAAACTATTTAAAATCCATCCAAACCTGAAAGAGTTTTTACCAAGTTCCCGTGATGGCCGTAAAGAAGAAACAGTCTTGTGTTGTTTGTTTACAAGCCATTCCTTTTATACCCATTCTTATCTTTTAAATGGTGAAGAAGCTCTGTGATGCATTCCATGTCATTTACCGCTCACAGTGAAACATATTGTTTTACTTAAAGTGTTAGAACTTGCATGATGTGAGACATAACATTTTTACAGCAGGCTCCATTGAAACCTTGTTCAGAGATGGCCTTCCTGATGTGATCTTTGAATTTCTGAAAAAAAACTAATATTTTTCATCTGATCTAAGATTTTATGGAGGAAAGATTTTTAACAAAATTTGCATCATGTCTTTAGAAGTTGTGTTTTAAAGATTTGTGTGAATGAGTGTTTTTTTGTTGTTGTTGTTGTTTTTATATGACTTGTGAGTTGACTCCAGCGCTGTCACAGACCTGACGTGGCCCTTTGCATCGGCTGGGCTATAAACAACATTACTTACTTACGGAAGAATCTTGACCAGACCTCATTTTCACCCAATTGAGGAATAGTATTTGTTGCAATAAAATAGTCATGGCCACTCAATTGAAAATCATTATATATAAGATACAAAAGTAATATGATCTACCCACTATCATGACTCACATGATTTTTTGTTTTCCTATTTCCCTGTCACAGACTGGCTGTGTGTGTGTGTGTGTGTGTGTGTGTGTGTGTGTGTGTGTGTGTGTGTGTGTGTGTGTGTACGCGTGAATGGTATGTGGGGGGGGGGAGGGGGGGGGGAGATTACAAGCAGAAGTTTTACCAGGTTCCACTCACTTAGGCAGTAGGAATCAAAACAGGGATTTGACAGCACAAGTTCCACATATGATTCAGATTAATAAACCTCTTCAGTTCTCACGCTCACGTGTACTGACAGATCAGCAGCTGCCTACAATCATGAAACAATCGGTAGGAGAATGACGTGAGGACAATGATCATTGTTCAGGACCAGCCGCCGTGGCGAAGTGGTTAGTGTCGCGAACTCCCGGCCGGGAGGTCGTGGGTTCGAATCCCATCGGAGTCACTCGCAAATTTTCTGCCCCGACCGGCTCCTACCCAGAGTTGAGTTTGCTGTGGACTCAGCCCAAAGACGCATATTACAGAAAACACACAGTCGAGTTTCATCCACTTAATGGATGCGTTTCTGAGAGTGTTGCTCAAATTTCCTGACCAACACTGCAGGTGCCTGTATCTCTCGGGCCTGGTTGACGCCGGGATATATTATGAAAGGAAGCGTAGAGTACAGCCCTGTCATGTAGTCTCAGACCGAAATGGAAATCCGTAGCATCATCTTCATCCTCATTCTCATCGATCAGCATTAAAAAAAAAAAAAAAAAAGATCATTGTTCAGGGGTTTGGGGAGGCCAAAGTACATCAGAGGATATCACAAAGGTGTCTTTATACTGAAGGGTTACACACAAGAATACTCGTGAGTATGATATACAATATCAACCGAAACCCACACCTTACATGCAGGGCAGTTTACTACTACACTCTTCAAATTAGAATATACACACACCTTTAAACAGTCTCCTTCACTATGAACGAGATGTGTTTTTTCAAAAAAACTAATTTGCGTAAACCACAGAAGTGCTTACTACGGGGAAAAAGAAGGCTTCCAAGAGGGAAGAAAGGACTCATTACATTATTGGGCTTTCCTTCACTTTCGATAAATCTCCCCATTTAGAAAGGAGTCTTGGTGAGCAAATGAAAAAAGGGGGAATCGACCTAAATCCTAGTGTAAGATTCTACCTAATAGACTATTCATGAACTCTTTTTGTTTGCATCCAGCTCCCAGCTAAACAGTAAGGTAAGTCATGGCCTCTGTCAGCCCATTGAAAAATGTCGCTTTTTTCCCCACTCCAGGAAAAACACAAGCAGAACCTCACAGGTCCTTTTAACACTGAAGACTTTTAACACTGAAGATTTCAGTCCAGGAAAAGTTGATCTTTTTGTTTTGTCAAACCGGTCCCCACAGGTACTTTTTACACTGAAGAGGAAAAGTTGATGTTTTTGTTTTGTCACACCACAGGAAGCAAGCACTCAAAAGTCTAGCTTGCTTCCAAGTTTTCCGTAAGAAGCAAGCAGAGTTCCTCTGTGATTTTTCATAGAGGCTCAGTCCTTGCTATCAGAATGCAAAAACACTAATGCGGCAGGGGAATCACAGGGTTTGAGACTGGTCCCTCCATACCCACTCTTTCAGGAAAGCTGGTCATACAAGGAAGGTGTGTGTGTGTGTGTGTGTGTGTGTGTGTGTGTGTGTGTGTGTGTGTGTGTGTTGGGGCTGAAAACTACTCCTCCTGTAGAGCAGAAGAGTATAATAAGCACTACAGCCAGTGCTAGTGAAGTTTGTTCATGTCATGACAAAGCAGCAGGACTGGAAACAATATACTTTCAGTCTGTTCCCATTTTAAAGAATGTGTAAATCATGAATATCGTTTTTTTTTTCCTTTGCAGATTAAAGGAGAGGAGAGACCAAAATCTGACAATTAAAAAAAGTCACAAGGAGAAATTGTAATCAGTGGGTGATAAATGATTTTGACAGTTCTGAAAGGAAAGGATCAGAATGCAAAATCATGCAAAACTTTGAACATTTGAATTCTAAAGACCATTTTCCCACACATACAAGCTCACATGAGCCTGGCTGATGGGTAAAGGGTGACAGCAGGGGAGATAGGGTACTTAGCCCTCAAACAGCTCACACACGACTGTGCTAGAGCTGAGTGTCACCAGTGACCCCCACTCATAGGTCAAGTGGGGTCACAGCCTGATCAGTAAAAGCAGAAACTTAATACAGTTATACAAGCATAAATCAGTGAGCTCAAAGGGCTGGAAACCAATGCCTGACATACAAAATCTTTTTTTTTATAATATGTATATCGATATAATATAAAGATAGATAATTAGAGATAAAGGCAGAGTTTGTGACTGTGGTTTCATTTTGAAAGAAAGGTTGGGGTGGGGGGATCATTGCATCACATGAATTGTTTTTCTCCCCATCAGACCGGTGAAAAATGTAACTCTGTGACTTTGGATACAATCAAAGTGTTTGCTGTTGTTTTCCCACTGTGTGAGTTGATCGCATGAATTTCTTTCTTTTGTGAATTTTGCATCGATAAAAGATTGTGCAATTTTTTCACATGCCGATTAGTTTTGGATGGAATGTTTACTTACATGAGGATTCTGTGTCTGTCCATATATAAATTGTGAAGGAAGACAATTGCATGCCGCAGTTCTCCTATCTTTGGGAAAATGACATGGCCTAGATTTAAAGGAAAAAAAGAGGGAAAAGAGAGGAGATATGGAGGAAGGGGAGATAGGACAACGGGGGGGAAGGGTGATAGGAAAAGGTGTTAAAATGTCAATAACCCTCTATTGGCATCACATTTGTTACACCAGGATAGAATCAACTTTTACCTTTGGACAAGACATGTCGGAACCCCTATTTCTAAATGTGATTGATCGCCCAAAATGAGACATATACCTGTAATTCTGTGGTATTCTCATCATCACAAGGAAAAGAAGTATTTTATCCTTCTTTGACAGAATGTTGGATGCGCTGAATTCTGTCTTGTGTCACTGATTTATTCTTGACTTGATGCGAGTTGGGTCTCCTGAGATAGAGACTTCTCAGAAGCTACAGTTCTTGCTGAAATGGTCCTCCGAGTGTGTGTGTGTGTGTGTGTGTGTGTGTGTGTGTGTGAGAGAGAGAGAGAGAGAGAGAGAGAGAGAGAGAGTGTGAGTGATAATCATGGCTACATACATATGATGGTGTCCTATTTCTTCTCTGATTTTACTTTTTTTTTTCTGTGCTAATGTTTGTTAAAATTATCAGTATCAGCTTGTCAGGTAATGTTGATAACTGAAAAAAAATTGTCAAACTGAATGTATTCAGAATCGGAGAGCACATTCAAGAACAAGAGAAGCTGAAGGCAGAAGATATGGCAGAGGGTGAAGAACTGAAGAAGCTGGCAGTTGCGTATGAACAAGAAAAAGAACGATGGAGAATATTCGCCGTGAGGAACGTCGTCAGATGATGCGTGATAATCAGCAGCAGATTCATGATGTGCAAAAGATGAAACAGCTTAAAGAAGTGCAAGAAGAAGTAAGTGGTTATATGTGTGTGTGTGTGTGTATGGGGGGGGGGGGGGGGGGGGGGGGGGCGGGGGTGGATTGGGAAAAGTGAGTGTGTGTACATGTGTTTGTGTTAAATAAGGATCTTGATGCTTCTGCTTAAAGAACAAAATACTGAGATTAAATACTGCCCATTTGCTACTTTGATCATGCACCCGATTGTACTCTGAAAATTGAATTAATTGCCCTGCTATCTTGTTCCCTGATTTGATGGCTCTCTGTCATTCAAATGTCCAATGGGAGCACAGACATAGATCTTTAGATTTGTTGAGCTTAAGGATGTCTGAAGTCCAGTGTTTTATCTCAGCAAAGACAAAACTGATCTTTGATAGTTTTTTTACCTCTCTGTGTCCATTTGTTTCAGAGTATAGTACATTGATATGTAGATAGATAGATATGCATACATATGTATGTATATATATATATATGTTGTGTATATATATATATATATATATCAACATTATATATATATATATATGTAGCTCATATATATCTTGGTGATCCTGGGGTTGCGGGTTCGAACCTTCGCCGGGGCGTTTCGGTACAGGGGGATTTGTCCTCATTGGTTCTGACTCCTTTTCCCATACAGTCCTTCAAATGATACTATAAACCGAGGTTCCGTGTGTGAACGCACGCATAACATCTTGCACACACGTAAAATCCCATCACCGACATTCTGAAGTGTAGGCCAGTTTGGCCGTTGGTATGGATGACACGTTACACAGAGCATGCACCCTGAGTGAGAAATGGAAAGAATGAAGGAAGTAAGGAAAATGAGTGATCGGTATTGAACGATACTGACTGGATGACACGGGAAACGACTGAATGAAGCGCCAGCTGGCAGCTCTTCAGTCGGCACTACCCAGGTAGGCAGCCCGTTGTGTAAACGAGTGTTGATTGTAAAGTGCTTAGAGCTTGGCGTCTAGCCGAGAATAGGCGCTATATAAGTATTCATTATCATCATATCATTTATCATATATATATATAAAGAAAAAATACACAAGGACAACAAGCTGTCATGGTTGTTAATGAAATTTCGGCAGTTATTTGCCTTCGTCAGCACATGAAATCCTCCCTGAGTGCCAGCAGGTCAGGTAGTAAGTGTAAGTTATTGCACAAGATAATTTATGTATAATATTAATGTACAGGAAGAAAACGAGGAGTGCAGAGTGTTTGCAGCAGCCAAACGGAAGATGACACGTTTGCGTGCACAGAAGGAGAAAGAAATTTATGTGTAAGTGAATACTATAGATTTTTGTTTTGCTGCACTCAAATTTTGTTCCGTTAGCAAAAGTGATACACAGACAGGTGACAGGTTAAAAACTGTAAAAAGAAAAAAAAGTGCCATGAGTTTTTCTTTGATTACATAGGATGATCTCTCACAGCAATGAAAAAAGCATTCTTGCTTTTGCTTTGTGTGTGTGTGTGTGTGTGTGTGTGTGTGTGTGTGTGTGTGTGTGTGTGTGTGTGCACGCGCGCGCATGCGCATACATTCATGTGGTTTCTTTTTAATGCATTTTTTTTCTATATCCTTTCATGAAGAACGACAGAAATATGGACATTTTGCTTCCATATGTGATTATTCATGAGCTTTCTAACAAGGATGCTGTCAACATCCATTTTGGTTTGAGAGTTGTTAACAGGAACCTAGCTTTTTCTCACAATGTATCCTGGCATCAGATTCCTGTTTCAGCTGGCTCAGCTATAGGTTAGAGTTCATCAGAACTGATATACTGTTAATGATAATGAGGTTCATCCATTAACAGTGATTTTCACCCCATTCAGTTTGCCGAGGACATCACATCTGGATACTGAAGGTGTAACAGAGATAGAAAGGACAAAAGTCATTTTTGGTTCATCAATGAAAAAAACAAACAAACAAAAAAAAAAGAGAGGAAAAAAAGCGGACATGTAGTTTGGTATTTATCACTATGCACTTGTGTTAGCTGTTTGCATCATGCATTCTGAAACTGATGTGGATTTCAGACACAAACAACAAAAGTTGGACAAAATCCGAGAAAAACTGGCAGCTCAGATGCAGCAAGCTGTTGACAATGAAGACGAACGTATTGAAAGGGCACTGCAAGAGCGAGAGGAGAAATTCCACAAAAAAGAAAAGGAGAAGGAGGATAAGGTGAAGAAACTCCTGGAGGAGCAGGCTGCACAGCGAGCCAGACAGGTAAGCTGGAGTTTAACAAGGTAATAGCAGGTGCCAGGGAAGCTATGGTTAATAATAGGGCAACAGTGAGCAAGGAAGATAAGCTAGAGTTAACAAAAGAGTTCTCTGCCTCATTTCATTTCCAATAGAGTTAACAAGGTAATAGCAGGTGCTAAGGAAATAGAAGCTATCGTTAATGGGGCGACAATGACCAAGGAGGATAAGCTAGGGTTAACAAGCTAATAGCCAAGCAGATAAACTGATCGACAGGCTGACAATGTACAAGCAAGTAAGCTCTGGTTTAAGAGGCAGGCAGGTAAATCTAAGGTAAACTGGCTAACAGTTGGTAAGCTATGGTTTAATGGCTAACAGTGAGTTAGGACAGTCTGGTTAACAGGCTGACATTGATCAGGAAGGTGAGCTCTGGTTACCATGCCAATGGTGAGCCAGAAAGATTAGATGTGGTTGTGCCGTGCTGTGCTGTAGCTGACAGGCTAACAGTGAGTCAAGAAGGCCAGCTCTGGTTAACAGGCTAACAGCCTGAGCCAGAAAGGTCAGCTCTGGTAACAGACTAACTGCCAGACAGTTAAGCTGTGGAAACCAGCTGCCAGTGTGTCAGTTAAGCTGTGGTTAAGCTGTAAGGAAACCAGCTGCCAGTGGTCAGTTTGGTAAGCTGTGGATAACAGGCTACTAACTGGGCATAATAACTGGCGGTTAACAATTAACAGTGTGTCAGAAAAGCTGTGGTGAACAGGCTTACGACACCAGGTAAGTAAGCTCTGGTTTACAGGTTAAAAGTGAGCCAGGCAGTTAAGCTATGGTTTACAGTGAGCCAGACTAGTAAACTGTAATAAACAGTTAAACGTGTGAGTCAGGCAAGCGAGTTATGCTTAACAGGCTGACAAAAAGCAGGGCAAGTAAGCTGTGGTTAGCAGACTTAACAGTGAACCAAGAAAGTAAGCTGTTATTAGCAATTAGCCAAGAAGTTGTAGCTGTTTGAATTTGTGTTGCCTCTCTGAGTACATGGCAAAGGATCCAGGAGATGCATCCTCATAGCTCTCTTTGAGTGTATTTCCTAGGGTGAGAGGACTGTAGGTATAGAGACAATTACACTTCACACTCCATGTAGGCACCAAGATTTTCTATCTTTTGTGGAATCTGGTTCTTTGAAGTTTTTTTATGCTAGGAAGGTCATCTTGACACAACTGTATCACAAAATAAGTTCTGACTAAGCTTTAGGATCTGGCTTGAAAACTAAGCTCTTTAATGTTATCAAAATTTCTGAAAGGAAACTGAATAGCTGTGAAATAATGAAGCCTCAAATGCACAAATATTTGTTTACACACGTAAGGTTGTAGACAAAATGAAACAATACATTTGGGGGGATGGGGGGGGGGGGGGGGTGTATATATATATATATATGTGTGTATGTGTGTGTGTGTGTGTGTGTGTGTGTGTGTGTGTGTGTGCAGCTGGTGGAGGAAGAAGAGAAGAAGAAGGCAATGCGACGTGAAGAGCTTGAGCACATTCAGCTGAGGAAAATGGCAGATGAGGTGTTCCGACGGAATGAAATGGAGAAAGAAGAGCGACGTTATGATGAAGCCAAGAATCGCACCCAGTTCCTGTTTAAACAGATGGTAAATATACAGAATTCCCAGTATACTAACTGTTCTGGTTTTTCCAGTAAAAAAAGAATCATGGAATAACACTGAAGTCCTTCCTTTTTAGGTGAGGATGGTAGACACAAACTATAAAATCTGATTTGTTTGAAATCTCAGAAGCATCTGGTTAAATTTGACACTGAACAAGACTGAGATTTCCAGCTTCAATATCAACAAAAAAAAAATTCAGAAATGCAATCATCTCATTCAAGGCATATTCACTGGAGTTTCCATTACCAAACAAATAAAATTTTAGGTGCAGAACTTGGAAACAGATTGTGGAACAGCTGGGAGTTTTCAGGTGTGCTGTGAAAGCTGTATTCTATGTTCATTGCATAACTCAACTGATTGTGGAATATGGATGCTCACCAGAACATTTTCTTGACTTTAAAAGAAAACAGAAATGGGGTGGGTGAGGAATGCGGATGGAATGGATTGAAGAAAGTTTGATAAACATGTGCCCTCTGTTCGAGTGACTCTAAGTGTGTGGGACAGTGGACATTCTGAGTAATATATTGTGTCCAGTTGTTTACAAGATTTTTTTTTTTTAAAGGCCTTTTTTTAAAACTTATTTGTTTAGTTTGTTCTCATTTCATTTTGTTTTGGTTGGTCTTTTTGACATATGAAATGCCATATTAGCATTTGTCAGATTATTTTCCTTTATGGGTTTGTGAAATGTTGACAGCCATATTTTCTTCTTACTGACAACAATTGATGTGATTTAGAATAAGAATAATGTGTAACTATTTCTTCTGTTTTCAAATTTTCTTATCTTTCATAATATGATTACATGATATTGAAAAAAAAATATTCCAGGTTTTCACATAAATGCTGCCTTTTCTTTTCAATTAGGATGAACTGAAACAGACAGAAGACAAGATCAGGAAAGACCAGTTGGCTCTTGATCAGGCCAATGAAGTGCTCATCAAAAAAGAACAGCAGTTCCAGGAGTATGCCACTAAGGTCATCGATCACTGTGAGAAGAAGGGTCTGAACGTGTACCCACTGCGTCAGGCAGCCAAGCCAGGCGCGCGGGTGGAGGCAACGGCCCTGTGTTTGATGGGAAAGCAGGTGTGCGTCCCAGCTACATGGTCCAGGACAAGTGTGGGGTCCAGCTGCCTCACTACCAGGGCGTGACCACGGAGAACGTCAAACGACAGATTCAGGGCAAGGCTGACAGCAAGGCTCGCTTGGGTTTTTGTTTGGTAGCCAGCTGTCGGTCCCTTTTTCTTCCTGAGTAACATGAAGAAGTCAGGGAGGTGTATTGAGACAGCTTTCAGTTTTGGAATGGTGGAAAGAAACATGGTTGTTGTAAATAGTTTAGAAAGTGTGCGGCTTGAAATCTTTGTTGAATCCTGTTGAAGATACTCATTTTTGTACCAGTTTTGAAGATGACAGGGTGTTATACATTTCACTTCACACTGATGAAATCCATGTAGCTGAAACCCAGCAGAAAAAAAATTACCTCCTATTTCGGTGATCAAGGTGGTGTCTTTTTTTGACAAAAGCAACAGCAAATGTTTGGAGGTTAATGTTGCTTGCCAGGATGCATCAGCTGTCACTTTTTCGATTTCATATTTTTGAAGAATCTCAGTTTGCAGTGTGAACAATATTATCAATATTATGTCTTTGTGAAAGGGAGGTTATATCTCCAGATGTACTTGTCAGAAAGAATATTGGTGTATTGAGTGAAAAACTGTTCAGATTATTTAAGGCTCTTGAACTAAGATTTGTTTTCATGCTGGTTTCAGAAATCATTAAGTTTGAACTCCTGTGTGAGTTAGTGCCTTCTTTCATATTTGACTGTTGAAAGACATTGAATATTTTTCAACTTTCAAGCCAGTCAGCTGAAGTGCTAAAGCCATCATCTAGTCAGATTAAAATGGTACCAGCTGTTGATGAGAGTTTACACGTCAGTGAACCACATGGGATATTTTTTCTTGTTTCATAAGACCGGCAAGTCAGCCAGTTGGTTTTGAACCATTTACAGATACATTTTTTTGTTTGTAAATTTGATCAGTCTTGTGATGCTTGTGTATGAAGGGATGAAACCAAGGCAGTGCTGCTCATGGCACATTGTCAGCTTATTTGTGGATTGCTAAAAAAAATTATTGACGAAGAGAAAAAAAGAGTGCAAGAGCAAAGCCTTATTCCTGCTGTTATTCAAGTGCCTTGAATTTTCTGAACAAGCCTTTACATATTCTAGATAATTCATAATTGAAACAAGATTTTAGTATCTTTCTTCACTCACTTTAATCTCAACTCTTCTGTTCCTTTCCACCCACTCCGTCCTACTACTTTAAGACCTATGATAGAAACAGAATATCACTATTTGTGTGGATATATGTTTTGAGTTCTAAAAGATATGAGACTGATTTTTATTTAGACAACTGTATACTTGTCATGGCCTGCACAGTCAGCTGGGCTGTAAGCAACACAAACCAGACTTGATGTCCATATACATGTATGCCATTGCTCAGTTAACAGGGTAACTGTGATCTCATCTTTTCTGTAACTAGTCATTGATCTGCACACACACACACACACACACACACACACACACACACACACACACACTCAGATGATTGTGATAATCATATCATACTGCTGAAAAAAAATCTAGTCTGATACAATTAACCTTTTACAAACTGCTGATTATTTTAAACTTCAGAAATGTGTATTCATGAACTGTTATATTGTTACCACATGGATACTCTTAAACCGTAGAGTGAAAACACAGTAATTCCCTTACTTTTCAGTGCCCAATATTTGTTTTCCTTAACAGTTCAAGACATGGGAAAGAAGCCAGTAGTGTGTTTCACATATCAACCTTGAATCTCTATCTTCGTTGTGTTTCTCATGCTGTTGTTTGGAGTGAACATTTATTTGGTTATATTGTGGAATGTTGAAAACTTGCCTGTTTGCAGTTGCATTTTTCTCTCAATACTTTTGGATATTTTTAAACTATACTTTTTTTTTGTGTGTGCAGCAGTGTGTTTGTGCACTTGATGCAATTTGCATTTTGATTGTGCAATGTAACACACTACAGTATTACAGTCATTTTTTTAAGAATGTGAACATTTTTCTGTAATGTATTATGCATGTCATTTTCTTGCCGTTGTCATTTTTACCTTTGCTCAATGGTACTTAGTACCTGCATTTCTGTTGTTTTGTTGTGTTTTTTTTTTTTTTTTATCTGAACAGTATTAATTTATTTACTCTTTTAAACATTTGTTTGTTTATAAGTATTGAAACCACGTGCCTTGCTTTTTGAGGCTATATTATACTTGAATACAAATGTAAAAACCTTTGCATGAATTATTTTGCACTGAAATAAAGTTGACTGGGAGTGAAAAATAGTGTGGGGTGTTTTTGTGTTTGTGTAGCTGTTCATTTGCTTGTCATTCTTCTTTGTAAGATCTTTTCACTTGGTGGTATAAGAAAAGGGAATTACGTGTTGGGGGGTGGGGGACGAGAGACGGGAATGGAGTCGGAAGCGTAGAGCTGGGGGGGTGAGTGCTGTTTGTTTCTGGACAACATGTACATTCACACATGTGCCACCCAGTGCTATTACATGATAAAAGGGAATATCATGTGTTGGAGGGGGGGGGGGAGAGGGGGGAGACAGGAAGGGGGTAGGAAGCTGAGAGTTGGGGGTGAGTGCTGTTAGTTTCTGAACACATGTACATTCACACATCTATATGTTTCAGAAATGTTTCAGACACACATGTGCACACACACACACACACACACACATGCAAACTATACAAAACAAGAAGACCACATGTGGGGAAAAAAAAATATGAGATTCTATTATATCAGTACTGGTGTGAGTTTTTTTTCCATTTCATGTGATTTTTCACACACACACACACACACACACACACACACACACACACATGCAAACTATAGAAAACAAGAAGACACATTGGGGAGGGGGGGGGGGGGGGGGATTAGGAGATTCTATTAGATCAGAACTTGTTTTTTTTTTTTTTCATCTGATTTTTAGACATGAGCAACAGCAAGATGCTGGCCAGAAATTACGTTTCATTTGATGTTAAACTAATAATTGTAGCTTTGCCAATGACGTCATGATTTTTGTGCCAAATCTTCACTGAAGGTCACACTGGACATATAAACTACAAATGCTCTTCACTACTCTTTTGTGCTAAGGTGTGGGATACAAAAGTGTTCATTTATTGCTGGTAACATACACAGTATGAATGAGGATGACTGCAGGTCCCCAGGACTATGGATAGCTGTAATGAAACTTTCCATCAGCTACCTGAGTGGGAGATTAGCTGGAACATGGTGTTTCATCCTGCCAAACACCACCTTGCTTGTAACCAACCAGAAGCATAAAATTTCAAAAGAACACCTGAAAAATACACAGTCACTTCCTAGAAACAGTAGAATTTTGCCAAATATCTCAGAAGTCATCACATGGAGAACAACTGTTCTAAAGCCAACAAGAACCAAGGTTTTTCAGTACAAATTTAAGTTCCCATACCATCAGGGAAAATACGTACAAGCCCTTTGTGTGCCCAATACTTGAATGCTCTTCCTTACTTTGGGATCTGCGTCTACAGGACACCGATAGACTTCAGGGCAGTTCAATGACAAGCAGCAAAATTTTAAGCTCAGCCTTACTATAAGCTTTACTACGACTGCACAGAAAACCTCCCATCGGCAAGCTTTTAAGCAATGAGTGGTAGGGGGACACACCAAAAGTGGTAACAGCTATAAGTGGCGACAGGTCACAATAATCATGAAGGATTATGTTAGTGCAGAGATGGACACACTATGAGCAATAGCTAGAGGTAGTGCGAACAGTGAGCAACTATAAATATTGGAAACATTATCGTTGCTCATTGCTAGTCACCACCCGCACGGCTATAGGTTGTGGTAAGAACACCTCTACAGAAACTTTTTTTTTTATACATGCTGCAGCGCAGCTCACTCCTTGTCTTGTGACCGTAGACTTATGCCGAGGCGATTTAAAAAAAAAAAAAAAAATCAAATGCAAATGCCGCAGAATACAGCTGCAACTGCCCCTTCCTCAGCTACAGTGGCAAACAGTAAGATTAAATATCTTGGAGACAAATGTCATCCTTTTCAGTAGCGTTTTGCGTTCAGGATTTTTTTTGCAACGGCATGATGTCCAAGCACTTGTGGTTACTCTTCAGGGAAGGAAAAGGGTATATACTGGAAGAATTTGCTCAGCTGGAAAAGTATGGGGATACTTCGTGAGCAACAGCCTGGGTTCAGAAGAAAGAAACCCTGTAAGACACAACTAACTACTGGAATTTTTTGACGACTTTTTTTTTGAGAGTGCAGGACGGGGGCGATATACTGATGTTCTCATCGTGAATTTTGCAAAGGCCTTTCACAATGTCAATCATTGTCTACTCCTGCACAAATTCTATTACCATGGCATTTATGTCGAAACCAGCGCACATGGATCACAGGTTTTCTCAGGAACTGAGCACAGGCAATAGTGATAAACAGGTCAGATACAGCTTCGTTGATATCCGTTCAAGGCACCCCACGGTTCAATCATATTGACCATGTTTGCTTTCGTGTGCTGAAATGACCTGACCGAAAGTCTGACATCAACAACGTGACTGTTTGCAGAGTATGTTTCAATCTACAAGGCTGCAGCGGCGGTCAGCTATAAAAACCCCCGTTGACTCAATAAAGAGGGGAAGAGATGTGACAGGACGTTCCATCCTTGTAAACTTGTGCAACACGTTGTCTGTGTCAATAAGCAGGAAAAAACACGATAACATGCTGACGCATTGCATGTCCATGTACTACAAATATCAGCGGACTGATTCAAATACCTTGGAAGAACAACAGGCAAAGAACTCGGCTGGAAAAGACACATTGAGATCAGTTTGATCCCACGTGAGCAATACCCTTGGCTTCCTGAAAAGAAACTAGAAAGTCAGCCCCCAGGCCATCAGAATATTGGCCTACACAGATCAGTCCGTCCTGTCTTAGAATACTCATAATCAGTGTCGGACCCATGCCAATGATAGAAATAGCATTGATCGACTTCAAGCAGTCCTATATGTGTAGATAAATTCGTGTTGAGGCACTAAGTCAGGGATGATTCAACAATTTGGAAGCGGTATGAATACCCCGTAATAACCCAGAACAAGTGACAATAATCCATAAAAACTTATGGTTACCTATAACAATCAATAAACGATAATGACTAAATACTATTTTGAAGTAACAAAAAGTAAGTAAGACCAGGCAAAGAGAAAGTCTGAGTAATTATTAGCGAGTCTTGTGACTGCTCTTCAACGGATCACTAGTTCTAATGTCTGACATGTACAAGTTGGTAAACTGCAAACCGAAGTTGCCTGCAATGTTGTAGGCCCTACATGCATTATTATCGTGGTAGTCTTCTTTACATTGTATCACAGCATTTCATTAAATTGACCAGTTTATGATTCTAGTTTTGACGAACTCTCATTAATGTAACTTAATTTGTGTTTTATATTGTATGTGATTTACAACGTATTTGAGCGAAACATCACAGCATGAATGTGACGTGCTCACGTGCCTTCCACAGTATAAGTTATAAATGTATACATAATGGTTAAAACCAAAAAAAATGTGTGTTCCAACTCTTAGTAAGCAAATTGCGTCTCTGATCTACCGTTTGTTTGTTTTTTGTTTGTTTTTCGGTCATTGTAATTCTTTATGGCTTCTTCTTCTTCTTCTCTTCTTCTTTCTTCTTCTTCTTCTACGTAGACAGCCAGGGTCAACATAGGCCTACTCATGAACCTGCGTCACTAACTCGAGGAGCTCCGGTTACACACACACACACACACACACACACATGCACGCACGCACGCACACACACACACACACGCACACACGCACGCACGCGCGCGCACACACACACACACACACACACACACACACACAAGCAGAGAGAGAGAGAGAGAGAGAGAGACGCCCTATGTGCAACTGCTGAAAGGCCCTGCACATTGTAGCCATCGGCACTGGACTGGACAGACACCGCCTAGCGCAGTGTCCAGAGTCACAAGGTGCCGCACACTACCCTGACAAAATAAGTAAACAGGTAAAATAACTAAGAGCAACGCCCATCTTGCGCCGAATTCGACAAAGATAAATGACAGCTCGTTCATCAGTTTCGTTGTCCTAAGTTATTTATCTTGCCTGAACAAGACCTAAGAGATCGAAACGCGTCGTGCTTTGTCTTGTGATTCGTTTGTCCACGTTGTTCGGTGGAGTCATTATAATCACTTTTCAAAATGCCTTTAGATCTCCGCTTGCAGTCGCCTCACTTAGCAACCAAGAGAAAAAAATCAATCTATTCCTTACCAAACTCCCTAGTGCAGGAGTTTACCAAACTGAGGAGGGCCACCCTGGACTGGAAGCCTCCTGGGATGGCACGGTCGTGTGTTTCTGTGCTCCATCCTGGAAATGTCTTATGAATTGGAGGAAAAGACTGGTCTTGTGCTCGTATGGTTTCTAAGGAAGGAATGTCACAGGGCAATGGACAGGACAACCTCTGGTGGATGCTGTGTCTCTAGCAAATGGAAGTGGGGAGATACTTCAAGCCGCGGATGTCAACCGGCCCATGGTGGAACTTGTGTAAGGTAGTGAACCTCGCTCAGGTTTTCCCTTGTAGCCAGGTTGTCCAGAGTTTATAGCATATTTTACATCGGATGTCTGATAAAATCTGGGGGAAAATCAGCGAGTCTCGAAGCTGCAGCTTTTCATAATGAAATTATCCAGCTGTTACTGATCCCACACCGGACTAGAATCCAGTGCAGAGTGTACCAGAGTTATAGCAGGTAGCTCCGAGGTTTTCTTTGAAACCTTAATTAATGTTACTTACGATAAAACCGGCCGTGGTTCAGTTTGCCTTGTTGGCGATGTTCTCAATGTGGGAACTGCGCTCTTAGTCACTTTGCTGAGCCAGATACCAGTCGGAGTACCCGACCTTAGCCTCGATTTGGAGCTGATGTGAGCCATACGATAATGAAGTGCGTCGGGTGATGTGGCACTGCCGAGTGATGTGTGCATTTTTAGGGGTGAAATCACATTTTCCGCTACTGCTCCTTGTTTTGGAATTTTGTTGCACAGCAATCCAGCACACACACACACACACACACACACACACACACACACACACACACACACACACACACACACACTGAGCCCAGCTACCACGACGGTAAGTTACAAGTAACAGCCTTCACTTTCAGTTTTTGGGGCTTGGAACTCTATGTGTGTGTGTGTGTGTGCTGCGTGCGTGCGTGCGTGCGTGCGTGCGTGTGTGTGTGTGTGTGTGTGTGTGTGTGTGTGTGTGTGTGTGTGTGTGTGTGTGTGTGTGTTAGGTTGTCTGAAGGGTGGTTATTGGATTTCTGTCGCTGTATGTATTATATCTAAATGATAGGGTTTTCTTTCCGGAAAACTTCTTTCCAGAGTTACAGAATAGCGGTGCGGAAGAGCTTCCAACTGAGCCGATATAATGCGCTAAGTCCCCCCCCCCCCCCCCCCCCCCCCCCCTCCTCCTCCTCCTCCTCTCCCCCTCCCCTTTTCTTTTTTTCATTGCACTCCCAGTTCTTATAAAACAGGGAGTACTTTAGAATGGAAACGAAGATATGCTGTGTGTGTGTGTGTGCGTGTGTGTGCGTGTGTGTGTGTGTGTGTGTGTGTGTGTGTGTGTGTGTGTGTGTGTGTGTGTCCGTCCGTGGTCAAAATGTGTGCAACTCGCTCCAGACAAAATTACTAGACGATCTTTCTGAAAATTTGTAGGTATGTTCATTATGGGTCATGGATGATGCCCGATGTTTTAGTTTCTCGTTATAGTTGTTACTAACGGCTGTAACGGTTTTTTCTTCTTTATGGAATGTCTCAGAAAGTACTGGGCCGATCTTTCTGAAAATTAGCAGGTATGTTTACTATGGGTCACGGATGATTCCCGATGTATATTTACCTTTATAGCCTTACTAACGGCTGTTACGGCCTTTAACGGTTTTTTCTTTATGGAATCTTTCGGAAAGCACAATGTCGATCTTTCTGAAACATTTTCAGGTATGTTCATTATGGGTCACGGATGATGCCTGATGTGTCGTTTTACTACTACAGCCGTTACTAACGGCTATAACGACCCATAAAGGTTTTTCTTCTTTATGGAATCTTTCAGAAAGCACTTGGCGGATCTTTCTGAAAATTTGTGGGTATGTTCATTATGGACAACGGATGATGCCCGATGTTTTAGTTTACCGTTATAGCCACTACTAACGGCTAACGGCTCATAACGGTTCTTTTTTTATGGAATATCTCAGAAAGTACTCGGCCGACCTTTCTGAAAATTTGTAGGTACGTTCTTGGCGGATCTTTCTGAAAATATGTAGGTATGTTCATTATGGACGACAGATGATGCCCGATGTTTTAGTTTACCGTTATAGCCACTACTAACGGCTATAACGGTTCTTTTTTATGGAATATCTCAGAAAGTACTCGGCCGATCTTTCTGAAAATTTGTAGATACGTTCATTATGGGTCACGGATGATGTTCGATGTTTTAGTTTACCGTTATAGCAGTTCCTAACGGCTATAACGGCCCCTAACAGTTTTTCTTCTTATGGAATATCTCAGAAAGTACTTGGCTCATTTTTCTGAAAATTTGTAGGTATGTTCATTATGGGTCACGGATGATGTCCGATGTTTTAGTAGTTTACCGTTATAACCTTTACTAGCAGCTATAACGGCCCATAACGGTTCTTCTTTTCTATGGAATGTCTCAGAAAGTACTTGGCTGATCTTTCTGAAAATTTGTAGGTATGTTCATTATGGGTCACAGATGATGTCCGATGTTTTGGTTTACCGTTACAGCGGTTACTAACGGCCCATAAATGGTTTTCTTCTTTATGGAAAATTTCAGAAAGTGCTTGGCCGATCTTTCTGAAAATTTGTTCGTTATAGGTCACAGACGTTGGCTGATGTTTACCAGCATTTACTAACGGCTACACCAGCCCAAGACGGTTTTTCCTCTTTATGGAATATCTCACGTGTATTCAGGATAAACTGGAAGTACATGTATATTATATATGCTTTGCATCTTGTTTCTTTTTCGGTTGCATGATTAAGAGACTCTCAGGGGCCTCTAATGTAGTAGTCAAGTCAAAATAAAATGTTGAGGTACTGATTCGGCAAATGAATGCAACAAGCGCTTGAGTTACGGGCCCTGAACTGCTTGCCTGCTTCACACAGTGCACCAAGCCAACCGATAAACGAACAACGGAAATAAACATACAGTGGGAGTACACACACACACACACTAAAGATCAAGTCAAAAGTCCTCAGCCACTTTGAAAGTGGCTTAACGGGGATGGGAGAGTGTGGAGGAAAGAGGAGAACAGGAGAGATGGGGTGTGAAAAGGATGACCATTAAATCCTTCAAATCAATCTTCAAATCAAATGCCACGTCGTCTCCATAGACCTTAAGTGACTCGGGTGTGCGCAAAAAAAAAAAGAAAAAAAGTCCTACCTCCTTATTTGAAAGACAGCATTCATACCACACCCCTCCCCACCTAACTTACCTACCAGCTAGCCTTAAAAAAAAAAAAAAAAAAAAAAAAAGCAGCCACTAAGTGTGGAGCTGCAGGAAGGCTACCCACGTTCACCTTTTCAAGAAGGGTTACCCCGCTCCCTATCCTGCCCCAGAACAAGCATTAGGCTAGTCCAGGCCCACCAACCATTCACACACTTCCACCCGACACACATACAATGGCTGTATTTTAAAAGTGGAGTTTGCTGAGCTCCCTCCTGAAATGTACCAGAGAGGGGGGGCATCGGCTGCGGCTGCCGGAAGAGAATTCCAAACTGGGATGGTGCGGTGAAAAAAGCTATACTTCAGGACGTCGGTTTTTGATCTGAGGTGGCGGAATTTCTTGGAGTGGTTAGCTCTTGTTCTGGAGGATGCTGGTGTCAGGTACTCCTCTGGGGGAATGTCCACAAGGTTGTTCACAGACTTGTAGAACATTGTTAGCTGGGCTTTCGTCCTCCTGGACTCCAGGGATTCCCAGTTGAGTTCAGTGAGCAGACCAGTAACGCTACAGGTGTAGTCGTAGCGGTTGGTGACGTATCTGGCTGCTCTCCTCTGTACTGCTTCTATCTGCTTAGTTTTGTCTGCGGTGTATGGGTTCCAGACTGTACTGCAGTATTCGAGGTGGGGGCGAACTAGGGTCTTGTAGGCACTGGTCTTGGTTGCCTGGTTCGCTACCCAGGTTCCGCCTCAGGAATCCTATCATGCTGCTGGCCTTTTTGGTGGAGCGGTTGATATGGCTGGTCCAGCTTAGATCTCTCGAGAGATATTGACTCCCAGGTATTTTGATTCGGTTGTCCGTTCCAGGGTGTGACCTTTCAACTTACCTAAATATGATGGGGTCCTGGATCTGGTGCAGGATAGGGTATTGCATTTCTGCGGGTGGAATTCCATACCCCATCTCTTTCCCATTTGGACAGTGTGTTTAAGTCCTCCTGCAGTAAGCGGCAGTCGTTCTGGTTCCTAACTTCTCTGTAAACAATACAGTCATCAGCGAACAACCTAGTTCTTGAGTGGAGTTGGTCAGGGAGGTCGTTAATGAAGACCAGGAAGAGAAGAGGGCCCAAAACTGTGCCCTGTGGTACACCACTGACAACTGGGGCCTGCTCGGACTTAGCGCCATCGACTACCACCTGCTGTGTACGAATGGGACAAGAAGGCTCTTATCCATGCCAGGGTCGATCCTCGGATACCATAATGGTTCAGTTTCATAAGGAGACGCTCATGGGGCACTTTGTCAAACGCTTTCGAAAAGTCCAAGATGGTCATGTCAGTTTGGATCCCTTTGTCCAGACTAGAGGCGATCTCGTGTGACAGCGTGAGGAGTTGTGTCTCACAGCTTCTTCTGGCTCTGAAGCCGTGCTGGCAGTTCGTGAGTATGTTATGTTCTGTGAGGTGTCGCATGATATTACTTGCTATAATGTGCTCCTGTAATTTGCAGCACAGGCTGGTCAGTGAGACTGGTCTGTAATTTGCTGGGTTGTTCCTGTCCCCTTTTTTGAAGACTGCTGTTACTTTAGCCATCTTCGTCTTCAGGAACACATCCCTCAGTTAAGGTGTTGGAAAAGATCAATGTTAGCATGAGCGCTAGTTCGTCTGCGCACTCTTTCAGGACTCTTGCTGTAATTTCGTCCGGACCTGCTGCCTTGTGTGGGTTGGTCTTCCGGAGTAACTGCCTCACTCCTTCCTCAGACACAGTGATGTTGTTCATGGCTGGGGAGGGAGTCCCTGTTGGAGATGGGATATCTCGAAGGTCTTCTTTGGTGAAGACAGACTTGTAGCTTACTGGTTGTTCAGGATGTTCGCTTTGTCTCTTGCCGCGGAGAAGAGTCTCCCTTGATGTCTCAGAGGGACAATACCAGTACTATCTTTCCTTAGTGTCTTCACATAGCTCCAGAATTTGTTCTGATTGCTGCCATGGTTTACAGAGTCGCCTTCTTCTGGGGGGTCGATCAGATTGTTTATGTATGGCCAGTAGTTCCTGCGCTCTTCCTTCTGTACCCCGGCCTTGGCTCTGGTGTACCTCTCCTTAACTGCTCGGTTGGAAGACTTGTATTTGTTAAAGAGTCGGAGTAGTTTCTTCCGTCTGTTTGACATGGGGGGTTATCCAGGGCCTGTCACTCATGTTACTTCTTATCTGTTTTGTGGGGATATGGTCATTGATGAGGGTGGTCAAGAGGGTCCGGAACTTCACCCATAGGTCGTTCACCCCCAGACAGCTGGCTGCATCTTTGAATTCTTGATATGATTCCTTCAGTTTGTCCCTAATGGAGGTGAAATCTGCTCTCTAAAAATGGGGACCTTCCTTGGTGGCTTCTTACAGAAGATTGGTCGGAGGGACGACACTACAAAGATAGCTTCATGGTCAAAAATCCCCGGGATGACTTTGACCTTTCACTGAAACCAAAGATAACTGGGTCGCGCATTTAAAAATAGGTCTGACTGTTTCTGCCTAGTACCCGTATGAATATTTACGGTCATATGACTACTATTCTAACACTTGCTCCCCGGTTCCCCCCTACCCCACACATCTACCCCCTGCTCCTCAGCCCATACCACTAGCACACACACACACGTTCAAGCGGGTGCACACACGCCAGCCTTGCCGCAAAGCCCTGGGCCTACTCAGCAGGTTGGCCGAGGCTAACCTAGGCTAGGCTAGGCAGAGGCCTAACGCTCACTTCCCTAAACGAAGCCGAGGCCCCAAGTTTTCCGATGTCTGTCGTCAAAATTTGATTGGTTCAACGGATTTGTTTGCAATCGCGAGACAACTCTTGAAGCTTTGAATCACCGGGAAAGGAACATCCGTAAGATAAGATTGCATGCATAGCTTTTCCTTGTTGGTAAGTGATTTTGTTATTTGAATTCATTCCTGTTTATATGAGTGTGAGTTGATCAGTTTTGAAGTTCGTTTTTTTATCAATTTGCATTTGCATCCTTGTCAATCTGGAATATCAATAAAGCGCGATGTCCTCGATTTCTGTGTTGTAATTATTTGATGACTAACTTAGCTCCCCTTTGATTTGCTTGTTTTTAGTGTCACCTAATCTCTATTATTCGTGCTTGCACGCAGAAGAGCCGTTCTGTCCGTGAGAATGTCTGTCAGTGACGTCGACATGAAAAGAAGGGCCTGTCCAAGTTCCTAGGAATTGGTTCTTGCCAATAAACTATGCCATGTCATAACCATTTACGTAGCGACGCAGGGAAAACTAGTTTACATGATTTAGCGAATGCAGGTTACACAGCACAAAAAAGGCTCTTTTCAGTGATATCAAGAATGAACAGTTTGATAATGTGCAACAGAATTTTTTTTTTTTTTTTTTTTTTTTGATCACTTGATTCAGACAGAGAAGGAAGGAGAGATAGTGACCAACAAAGGAATTGACTGCAACTCACCCAAAATTTCTTCACATGGCAATTGTACACATTAAGTTAAAGTGCAAATTTTATGCACACACAGTCAAGAAGAGAAAGAAAAGTGCAGCAGTGGAATCATGTAGTTGATCACATTGAAGCAGAATTCATTATATCACGCAAATGGCATCCACATCGATTATCTCCCAGGGAGCCTTCTTTTATGTTGCAGATGCTTGTGAATAGTTCTTGACATTCCACAGCATGCCTTCTTTTCTGCGTCTTTACTCAGTCCCTTCACTCTCTCCCTCCAGCCCAGAAAGGGCTGTGTGAAGTCAGCTAGGCTGTAATTAAATTGACACCTCTCCCGCCCCCCTCCTCTCTCACTTTCTGTTTGACTTTGAGCAGGCTTGTGGATATGTGTATGTTTTGCATGCATTTGCTTGGATTGTTTCTACCACTGCAGTTTTGCCACATACATGGCCAGCAGTAAATATAGAGATATTATGAAAAAAGTTTCGTGATTGACAGACAGACATTTTCATTCTTGGAGGGAAATACCAGATCAGGTACATATTATTAGGTCTAGACAATGGGTTTACGGTGCATGATTCTACTCAAATGTATCCATTGCAAAGTTGAAGAATAAATGTTTTGTATGTGCAGATTGTGTTTGCATTAGTGCACTAATGTGTTGGCAGGCTTACACTTGGCTGTGGTAAAGGCCACGCTGCAGTGCACCTCCAGAAGGAGGGCTCAAACTAACTTTGCACAGTGACAGAAAAATTATTCTTAAGCATGGTTTTTATGACTTAAGATGACCATGACAGACCTAAATGTATGAAATATACTTATTTCCCTCCAATATCTCCAAATGTTGTAAAGCTTGGATGGTGCTGTGAAGTATACATCTGTGAAATTATGGATAAATGTAAACATCATGAAAATAAAAACCTTTTGCAACAAGTGTGGTGGACGCTAACAGTGCAGTAACAGTGGTATTAAGCAACCAGGACAAAGTCAGTCACACAATTCAGAGTCCATGCAACAAGCATGCTACTGCCTTTTTCTGACATACATTATATGTAGACAGTTGCTAGTACATTGATGACCAGGTATCAGTTCCACATAATTAATGAATTATCAAGCATCTGTCCAGACTATGCCAGGACAGACTGTACCAATCTTGTGTGAATCATGTATAGTAAAATGATATTCACCAGTGTGCACATGCTTGCTTGTCAGTCAGTCACCTCTTGTGCTGTAACACTAACCCAGACTACTTGCCATTTTACTCTTATTGTTGTAATTTTGGCATAAAACTTAAATTCACCAGCCAGACAAAAGCAAACAAAAAAGCAAAATAATGCTCTAAAGTGTAAGAATCTGTTGTATTGAAGTAAAATGACCTAAAAAGGAACTGATGACAGGTAGAGATAATTAAGTCATGAAATTAGTAGTATACATCTTTGCCCACTTTCATCTTGTCTGTGCCTTGTCCTATGTACTTACTGTTACAAGGGTTTAATCCTCATCAGAAATACAAGAATCACTAGAGTCGCTGTGGGGATGATCAACATTACCTTGCCTGGAATAGCTCAGCTGGTAGAGCACCAGATTCTTGATCTTGATAATGCAGGGGTGGCTGTCACCTCTTTTGAGTCTCCAGCCGCATGGGAATATTTCCTTTGGAATTAACATAAATTCTGAGTCCATTTTCAGAAAAAATCCATCTGAAGGAGATTATAAAACCAGGTTTTCATGTGTAAACAAATGTGTAACATCTTGCAAACACGTTTGGTTTGAGTCTCCCCTGGAATTAACATGAGGTTCTGATCCTGCTCACACCATCCTTTAGAAGAGTAAGCTTCATGTGCTACTTGCAAACATGTTAAATCCTACCACCACCATTTTAGAAGAGTAAGCTTCATGTGCTGATGGAATGGATGACACATAGACTATAGCATGCTCCCTGTACACTGGTAATGATCTGAATCAAACTGCAGACATAGGACAAGATAACAACCCTAACTGCATGAAGAAGGCATACACTTTCTACTGATAAAAATGGCTTAATTGTTTATGTAGGCTATTTCTGATTCCAGTTTGTTTTTATGTTTTTAGAACATTCATTTTACACAATGGAATTTGCAGGAAAACTGCACAGTGTCATAAACAATAAAGTTTGTAACATTTAGGGAGTTGATTGCATGATATCAGAGACATATATGTATGTTTTCAGGTTTGCATGACAGGCATTTTTTTTTTTTTTTTGAAGTACAGTACATACAGTTCATGTCTGTAGACTTGCTATCATGAAGGTAATTAGCTTCAACCTGACAGAATGCACATGAAAGTTCTAACATCTCTGAACGATAATGAGCATTTTAGGCATAAGCCATTGGCATCTAAGATATAGACTGTTAGGTAAAAGTGATGCAGACAGTTTTTGGAACTATTTCGAAACAACTCCCAGCCATCCACATTTTTTTTTTTTTGCTTTGCTTTTAGCTGAACAGTCCATTTGCTGACATGAAATGACAGACAGACATATATGAACTGAATAAAGACATACGTTTTAAGCAGTTAAGAGTATGAATTATAGTCTTTGAATTGTATCAGTAGACTTGTAGATACTGTTGCTGGAGGGATGTGATTCACTCCAGAAGTAGATACTCAACTTTATCATTGTTGAATTTTTGGGGCATGTAGCAGGATGCATGAGAATGTAGAATTGTGTTTCATTTTTTAAACCTGGGATGAATTGTGCGAGAGCAATGCCAGCGAAAGGGCAAGAGAAGTGAGACAGCAAATGAAGCCAGTAAAGGATAATGATAACAAAAGAACTACTATAAAATGATGATGTTAAGTCAAATGATCACAAGAACATTGCTGTAAAATGATGCCATAAATGAATGCTCCATTGCTATAAATAAGTGTTGACAGATATGTAAAATGATCCTATAAATAAATGCTTCATTACTATACGTAAGCGTTTGTAGGTGTTTTATTTTTTTAAATGGTTACTATTATGAGCACCAAAAACTGTTCAACCAGATTAAAAAAATGTTTATTTTGATTACAGCAAAATGGACGGGGACAAGGTGGAAAGATTACGAGAACGACTTCTCCAGTGCCCAGTATGCATGGATGAGTTCCATGATCCTCGCCTGTTGCCCTGTCACCACACCATGTGCAGTGACTGCATCAACAGGCTTCTCCTCTCTTCATCATCAGGACGCATGTTTCGCTGCCCACAGTGTCGGCGAGATGTGTGTGTTCCTCGGGGAGGGGTCGCTGAACTGCCTGTCAATTTCTTTGTGCGCAGCCTTCAGGATGAGTTGGGAGATGAAGTCGATGTCGGCCCTTGTCAGATATGTCGGCGTGGTAGTGTTGCATCCCAGTTTCGTTGCATTGACTGTGACCTTGATATATGTCGCTTTTGCATTCATGAGCACCGCCTTGTTCTCCATAAGGATTCCAGTGTAGTAAACATTTTGCGCATGGAGATGGGAAACCCGTTGGGGCCTGTGCAAGTATGGCTAATAAAACGTGTACTATTCACATGGAGGAGGTGGTTCAGCTGTTCTGCGAGACCTGTCAGCATCCGGTTTGTGTCAGCTGCAGCTGTGGTGAACACCGCAAGCATGTTGTCCTTCCTCTGGGCAAGAAACTGCACTGCTCACGTGAACATCTTCAGAAGAAGCTGGAGAGCCTTACCAGGGAACGAAGAGGAGTGAAGGCCTGGATGCGACAGTTGGAAGGAGCCGAAGTCGAAGCGAGAGATAACTCTTCAAGGACCCTGGCAGCAATCCAGTTTCGAACCAAAGAGCTGCATGGACTTGTGGACAAAATGTCCAATGCAGTGATGGATAAAGTTCGTCAGGAAGAGCACCAGCAACTGACCAAACTGGCAACGTGCAGAAAGCAGTTGACAAAACTTGCTCAGAGGCTGGATTTGGGTGTGGGCTTTCTTCGTGGTTTGCAAGAAGGGGACGTTTGTTTGGAACTTATTGATGCCTTCAAGACCTTCTCTTCAGAGCTGGATGAAATCCGTGAAACTGTTAAATCCAATGCATCAGTGCAAGTATGTGATCAGAAATTCTTGGCTGGTCGGCATCTGCAGCTTAGAGGTTATCTCGCTGCAACCTTTGGTTCTCTAAGGGCTCGTTACTCTTTCCTCCATTTTGGAAATGGAAACCCCCCGTTGTTGTGGCAGTTGTCAAGGAAATTGAGTGTGTATCGTGGATTTGTTATCATGTTGCTGTTGGCCATGTTATACACTGTTGCCATTCTGTCTACAGCCTGTTACCACTCACCAGACGGCGAGAGTGTAGTCACTTTGGTCTTCATTGTCTACTTGACAATCTCTGCTTGCTTTGCTTTTTTGAAGGCCTGACCTTTGCTCAACAGCAACTGCATTCTGCATTTGACTGATCTGGTTTTGTGTACACATTTGTTGATAAAGTGAAAGCTCTTAGTGATAATGTTTAATGGAAACTTCAGACAAGTTTTGAGGTGTTTAAAGAAAAAAAAGAGAGAGAGAGAGAGAGAGAGAGAGAGAGATTAGAATGGCAATTTTGATTGGATTATTGGGAGAGTCAGTGGGGTGTTTTCCCCACATTTGTATGAACTGATTTCTTCCAGTTAGACCTTGACTGTAAGTTTTTTTTTTTTTAATGTTACGCTGCCATATCTCATCTGTGTATTTCTTTATAACCAGTAACAGTTTTGCTTTGATGTTTATTATGGCTGTTTTTTGTGGTTTTATTTGAGTTTTGTTTCTAGAAGTTTCTGAATCAGTTCTTCTAGCCTCGGTGGTTTTCTCTGCTGTGGAGGTTATGTTTTTACCAGTAACTGTTGGTTTGGCTTGTCTGTTGGGAAGATTGTCCAGAAATTACTGAACCAGTTTGAAAGAAGTGAGAAGATGGAAAGTAGCCCGAGGATAAATCCATGAAATCTTGGCACAGAACTAGATCAAAGGGCAGATCCAGGATCTGTTTGTGACGGAGGTCTGCATATTCCTGGGTGCAGTTCTATTTTACAAATTTGTTGAAATGTATAGTTGAAAAATATACATGTATTTACAGTTGTAAACATATCTAGAAAGTACAGATCTTACATTTGTCATTGCTCCTCGTTGGATAAATCTATGGTTTTCCGGAGTGCTCCTGGTTGTGATGGCAAAACTGCAAGACGGCTAGAGGAAACAGTTAGTGATTTTGGCTTACAAAGGTAGCAGCAAAGATAATAACATAAAGCTGAATTGAACCTGCGGTTCTTATTTATATAAGTGATTTACATTACTATATGTATTTTTTTTCTTTTTCTTTTGTTCTTTATTCCAGTAATTGTCTGCAATATTTCTTTTTAGATTTGAACTTTTCATATATTCAGGAAACTAGGAAAAGGATTTTAGATCAAGTGTTGGGCCAGTATCAGGTGGACTCTTTTCAGCAAATAACTCTGAACTGTTGCAGAATTTGTTTCCAGTGCATAAGTTGTTAGATTTGTTAATTCCTCCTATGGCAGATAATATTTTCACTCAAAGAACCAAGCAAAAGCTAAGTTAGCTTTTGAGCTAGTTTCTCTGAAATTAAAGAAATAATTGTCCTGTGGTTATCAGTGTGAGACGTCAGGGGATATTTCTTCTTCCTTTCCTTTTGATAGATACAGGAATTTGGAAGATTACATCAGGTCTTTAGAAATAAATTAAGTTCTCACTGTATCTGATGGGCCTGGAGTTGCATTTTTTTATTTGATGATTCTTGTGTGTGTGTGTGTGCGCGTGCGTGCATGCGCTGTGTGTGTGAGAGAGAGAGAGAGAGAGAGAGAGATAATGGTAATGCCATATAGCCAGACCATGTATAACATGAAGTAATTGTTTACTTTCCTCAATTCTCTATTTTATTATGAAATATTGTTGTAAGAAAATGGTTAGTGATGGAATTTTACTTGAAGCTAGATGTAAAATTTACATTTGTGGTCAAAATATATTCAAATAAATTATGTTTTAGTGGAAATGTTAAGCTTGTAAGTTGTATATGTATAGAGCTTGTGTCTTTCTCTGTCATTGTGATCAGTAATTGATGTACAGTATTATATTGGATTTAAATATTGTATTGTGAATTTTTCGCAGTCTCATTTTATGGTGCTTCAACGTTAGAGAGTGCCACAATCAGAATCTGGATTGGTTCTATTTTTGTGTTGAGAATGTTAAATTAATACAAGTAATAAATTTTATTTTTGTTTAGATATATATATCTGATTTTCAATTGATTGTGAGAAGTCACTTAGTCTTCTTGTTTGTGTTGCTGTTTCTAACTGTTTTGAATTTTGTCTGAGGCGGCTGTCTTTGATGAGTTATCCAGCTTGTTGAGGGTTAGATGCTGGTAAGTAATGCATGAAATGGTCATGATGATTGTTTGATAAAAAAAAAAATGAAGAATACTTATGATCTGTAGGTTGATGTACTGTAGCATATAATACTTTAATGTACCTTAATGATAAGTCACTGCAGAATCTGTATTTGCCAGTAACTGCAGAGTATAGGAAGGAAGTGAAAACTTATGTGGGATAGTGTCATAAAAACTGTTCATATTTTTTTTTAATATATTGTTTTTTTTAGGATGCCAATAAATGATTTAATTTAGTGAATTATAAAACAAAGCTTACTATGATATTCATGCAACATTTTTTTTTTTTTTTTTTCTTTATTCTTCCTCATAAATCTCTGTGTGCTGGGGCCTTCTTCAGTAGGAATATCTCCTGCCTTGTGAAGTTCTGTGTGTTACTGTTAGCAACACACTTTTCGCTAACTCTCTTTGATTCTGGCTTTTTTTTGTTTGTTTGTTTGTTTAATGATAATTTTTTGTTTTTGTTATACTTTGCTGTTTTTGCCTTTTGAATCATTCTCTGGTTTTTGTTCTGATTTGATCACAATTTATGACGTTCATTTCTTTGTGGCTAGTTCTTGTTTTGTTTTGTTTTTGGCAATATGGCAGCTAGATGGTGAAAATTATATGCACAGTTCTGAGTAGACGCTAGCTGACCATTGTAAAGCAACTATTTCCCATGTGATTTTATGTGTTTTTGTGTGTTACTTAGCAATTTTTTGTTTTGTTTTGTTTTATTTGGGTTTCCAAAATCAAGAAGAATTGCTGGTTCTCTAGGCACATTCTTGTCTTATCCGCCTCGGGACTTTTCTATAATTTAGTGACCTTGGTATTTTTTTTTTTTCTGTTGCTTGTAGCTTTTTCATGATAAAACCTTTTTTTCGGATATGAGCATTTTTCAGGATGTGGACTTTCCTTGGCATGGAGTTTAATAGCCCTGAAAAGGCTCTGTGTGGTCGGCTGTTACTATAATGATACAAACTAAGCATTTAAAATAGCATTAAAATAGCATTTTTTTCTTTTAGGTACATAAATGGACAGAAATTAATCAGTTTGGATCATGCATACAGATCACCTTGTCAAATTAATTTCAGTTTGTAATGTACTTCTGGTTCCAACCTTCTGTATCCATCATCACTTTCCTTTACTTGTAGTACTTATATTATGTCTGATTTCACATTAAATTTTCAGTCATTTTTCTGTTTTGTAATCTTGACAAATTTATTTCATATCTTCACTCAGTGGCCTCTGAGCTCCTTGCTAGTTCACCACCAGCATTATTTCTTTATAGTTTTTATTTTATTTCAGATCTGCCTAATTCTGAGTGGGATCAAACGTTGAAATAGCAGCAGTAGATTTTAGAAAAATAGCAGCAGTAAAGAGCATTCTCTGGATGACTTTTAGGTAATTTCAACATGAGTGAAACATTTCACTTTGTGAGATTTTTCTGAAAATAAAGAATCTCAGTTCAAGAGTACCCACACCTCATCTCTGATTTGTACTCTCTATGACTAAGGTGTGCAGGGGTTGAATATAGCTGCCAGCACAGTCAGTTTTTTTTTTTCTTTTCCCAAACATCAAATCAAAAAACAACTTTCTTCAATATTTTTACCAATTTGAAAGAAAAAATACGAGGAGCTGAAAAAATGAAAGCATGACAAAAAGGGATGAAACTGGCAACTGTTTGCTGCAAACCCAAGTTTTACTGTTAATACTGTTTAGCCAACCACACAGGGCAAAACCACATGTTTAGATGCGACTATAGCTACATAAAGCATTCTTTATAGGCTTTCACTAGGCTGTTTCCATGTAATGAAAAACTGGTGTAGACACCACTTCTGCTCTTGGTAAATATTACTACTGTTCCAGACCTATTGAAAATGTTGCATTACAACTTGAAAATTTAACCTTAATTAATAGGTCTGCAGTAAATGTGTATTTAAGTATTGAGTGCAGCTCTGTCTGTTCACTTTTAAAAGTTTTTGTGTGTCATGCTAAAAGTTCCTGTCAGTTCAAGTTTCACCTTTACCACACCACACACACACACACACACAGTTTGTGGAATCACCCAGTTTTGTTTGTCTTTGTGTGTCTATTGTTTTGCACATTCACCTCCAGAGGTGCACTTTTTTTGGAAAGAAAAATGTACATAAAACAATGTATATTCCAGGAGAGGAAACCATATTTTTATATACTGTGTAACAGTTCGGTGTTTTCGTGCCTCATTATACAGCTTAAAGATCCTGTATTGAAAATTTTCAAAATATCGTATGTTAAAGGATTTCAGCAGTGTTCTGGAGTATGGATCTTGAGATGAATTAAGCACTAAAGTTTGTGGAGTGACTTTTTTTTTTTTACTTTGGAAGTGAGTGGAGTGGAAGCATTAATTGAAATCTGCTTCTTGACTGTATACAATCAGATATTCTATATTTAATGTATGTGTCTGGTTGGTTGCCGTCCTGGAATTTATAAATGTTGTGTGTTAGTTTTTGAACATGCAGCTACCCAGAAAGTGAAATGGCATCCAAAATTGTGGATAGAGATTTTTTTCTATTTCTACCATTACATTCGACTGTTCTTGAATGCCTGTGGATTTTTAGTAATGATCGGCAGTTAATTCAAATTCTGTTGAATATTTTGTGTTCAGATCAAGATTGTATCTCGGGCACAGTATGTGGATTCAGTTACTTTTTATTTAGATGATAGGTATTAAGTGGTCTCCAACCCTTTTGAAATCTGAGGTTCTGCATTGCTCTGATTTTTTTTTCCTGTGTTGTCTTTTGTGCCACCTAGTGGTATTGCACCCAGATTGCTCATTCCAACCCCCCCCCCCCCCCCCCCCCCCCACCCCCCCCCACACACCACCCTGACCCCCCTCTCCCGACCCCCCCCTCCCACTACAGCCTGGTCTGTTCCGTCCCAGTCTTCCCAGTCTAGCCCCAAAATCACAAAAAGTGAATGGCTCTGATGGGAATGAAATCTACGACCTTCCAGCTGGGAGTCTGTGATGCTAACCACTTTGCCATGGTGGCTGGTTCTGTATTTCTTTTCTGTTCAGATCATTACTGGAGATTCAACTGATTTATGTTGAAACAATATTTTGCCAGTTTTTTAGCTCACTAAAATATGCTTTGTAAGTACCAGGAAGGAATAATTTGTAATACTTAGGACTTTGGCAAAATTAAAATTTAATCAGATTATCATGTGTTCTGAAATATTGTACACCAAGTAAATGTGGTATGGAATTTTACATATATTTTTGAAACAGCAGGTTCCTTAAGATATAACTATAGATAATTATAGCCAAACTTTTAACATGTCGCAAGATGCACTAGTTTTTTTAAAGGAGGAAAATGCCAGGCTTTGTAAAGCTAACCATTGCTGTCAGTCATTTTTTATTTTTTTTTTTTTAGTAATATTTCTGTTACAAACATCAGTGTAAAATTCTATTTTCTTTCATATTTACTTGAAAAACATGAAGGTTTTTGTTGTGTTTTTTGTTTGGAATAGGGGAAAAAGATGAAAGCTAATGGTGATTGGTTAACAGTGGCTGTTGTAAAGCAGTTAATCTAATTACACTATTCTTTCAGCATATGCAATGGGTCATTTCCTCTCTGTAAAGAGGGTCTGCACCAGCTGTGTGGAGATCTGCACTCATCCGAGTGTGCCTGTCTAGCTTTCTTTGCATTCATATCCTTGCTCTGAACCATTCTGTGAATCTTTTCAGATTTTAACATCCATGTGCAAACATAAATGGCAGGAGAAATTATTAGTCAGTATATTTTAGTCTGCAAATTTTATGAGAGCATTATGTATAGCTTTGTATAGATTTGATATATCCATATTTGTCATACTGACCCCATCATCGGTATCAACTATCATTATTGTATTATTAACTTTAAGAATGTGGCAGCTTGGATAAACCTGAGAGGTGAAGCTGTGTGTGCATTGACCATTAAAACTGGGGCAGGGTGATCATACACTGTACATTCAGGTGGGCCTTATACAGGTGAAATTGGATTACCTATCTTGCTGTTTGAAATTCATTTATAGGGTTATCTAACTCGCTGTCTGAATTTGTTTTGATGTCAATAGCTTGTTGCGATCGCATCTTTTCATATCGTGACATCTGAACATACCTGCTAATCCAACTTTTCATGGATGTTCTATTTTGGAAGAAATCTCTTGAATTCAGAATTGGTGTTAAATTCAAAATTGTGTATTTTGTGGAACTTGGTGGAGTTTGGGTTTTTTTTTTTCCTCCCAATAATTGATGGCCAAAATAATGAAAGATAAAATACATTCAGCATTATCATCAGCCACTTGCTCTGGTAGCTGCATCATCTTCGTGTGCTCCTCACTGATCAGTTCAACTAATCAGGCGTAAAAGTGTGTGTTAAAAACTTTCCTAAAGGTCCTTGAACTTGTGAATTTTGACTCCAAAAGGCTACTGTTAGTCCTAGCGTCTCCAGGCATCACATGCAGCATGTGCACCCCACACAAGAATGCATTTGATCTATTTCTTTGTGCGCAGTTGATCTTGCCATTACTAAGTTAGAGCCACACTCATCTTTGAAAGTTTTTTTTTTTTTTTTTTTTTGTGTGTGTGTGTTTTATCTGATTTTGACCGAGGGCCAGTACTTCGATGTAAAGTTTAGGTCCAATCCATGTCAAACACTGATAAAACTCTCAGCTGGAGCTAAGGAAAGCGATGGTTTGTCAGCGCCCACCATCTCCACAAACGCTGGAAGAAGAGAGCACCACAGCAGTATCAATCATACCAGTTTTGTGTGAAGCATTGACATTGGGCAGCAAATTTTTGGCATGCCATGATTTATATCTACTACAAACTAGAACATTTGTAAACTTGGTGCTGCTCACTGTATGTGATTTAAGCTGAGGATAATTTTTGTATGAAAACGCCAGTAAAAGTAAAATCTAGTTTTCAGGAGAGGGGGGTGGGCGAGGGAGGGAAACCCATTTACGATGTCTTATCCATACGTGTTATTGTCCAGAAAGTAATCCAAGTGTTTATTTTGATTAATCAATGTAAGTGTCATTCATCTGATTTTAGCCTTGGTGCCATTAAAATTGTGCCTTTGAGTCTCGTTCTTGACAATGCCTAGGAGCTGCTTGTGAAATGTTCTCAAAGTCATCCATGTTTGATCTCTTCACTACGAGGAGACACTGTCTAGACTGTTCATGTAGTCATCCAAGTTTAAAGTGTTCATTCATAATGACAAGAATGCCAATAAGTCTAAAAATTTTATGTTGTCATCCGTGTTTCTTTCTTTGAACTGTGTACTGTGCTTGTGACAAAAGAAAGCCTTTTCCACTGTTCTTCTCACATGTTTCATGAAACTGTTCATAAAAAAAAATCTGTTATTGGGCCATATGAAATCGCTGTTGAAGGCTCAACAAACAAATGTACGCTTTCACTAACAGGCATGTTGACTGTTCCATTACCTAGCCCATGATTCCTATTCTAATAGAACTGTGTTGTCTTCATGCACCTCTGTTTGTTAATGATTGTGTGGGGGAAATGTTTGTAATCATTTACATAGACAGTAGTTCATAGGGTACTCAGAGGATCATAAACAACCATCAAGTCTTTTGCAAGAGTTGTACAGAGGTAGGTTAAGAGAAAGGAATTTGCAGCAGATTGCTTCTGGTCTCTCTTGGACCATGTTGTCTTGTATAAGCTAACATGCTTGGTTATTTAAAAACAAACAAAACAACAACAAAAAAAAAGAGTTCAAAAGTAAGGAACTACTTTTTGTTGCCAGTCCATGTCACCCAGGATGTTTTGTTTTTAAAAACGCTGCACTGTTCACAACAGAAAGGGGGGGGGGGGGGGGGGCAGATTTAAGAACACTATAGTTATTAAAACTGATTTAATTCAAGAGTGATCTGTCCTCAATTGAGAATGAAGGTGTGTGGTAAAGAATCAGCTTGGGCTGGACACTTTTAACATAATTTTTTCAGGACATGATTTCACATTTAACATTAGTCTAAAAAGGTTCACACTGATGCAAGTGAAGCCTGTTCCAGGTTAGGAAAGAGTATCAAGAGGGACTGTACTTTACAACTGTGATGCTGAACAAATGTCTGACACATTTAAGATCAAAGTTTATGGATACCAGTGAAATAACACATGACATGTCTGCATTACATGTCATACAAGTGTGCATAATATATTGCTTGCAGTTATGTAATAAAGTTATAGAGCTTTTAAACAAAGGTGTTTTGAGGTTTTGTACAGTGTTAGTTTGGAAACATTCCAGATGCACGGACACGAACAATTCATTCTGTTTGCCAGAAACTGGGACATGCAACATTTTTTGTCAGTTAAGGGACAGACTCTTTTTGTGAGATTTTTTTTTCGTAAAGGTTTTTTTAGTTTAATTACAACTTAATGATTATCTGTCAAAGTTTTAATGTGTAGTGTGTTGGACATACTACATCAGAACAGGCTTTACTAATACAGTTGTCAAACTGACATTGCTGCTGTCAACCTTTAATTATCGAGTGGCTGTAGTCAGATGTTTTGAATGTTTGCAGAGCAAACAGCGGTTAGTTCAAACCACACACAGGATTTGATTTTTACAGCTTGAAAACCCTCTCTGTGCACCCAGCAGTAAATGAGTATCCGATTCTGTTCAGGGAAGGGTAAAAGTGGTGGAAGAGTATCGGATTTTGCCTTCATCATGCCATGCCCTAGACAAAGTGAACCTCTTGACGTTTCACTGCTTGTACAGCCCATAGGTCTAAGGGAACGTCAACCTTTTAACTTAAAAGATGTTCAATAATTCTCTGTGATTTTTCTTGCACTATCAAAGAATGATAGATGGAGAAATGCGACATGTCTAGTGAGGAATCAAACAAATGAGGAATCAAACAAATGGTTGATGGAAAAATCTAAACTATCCCATCTGTTTTCAAAGGGCTAGTTTATTCTCCAATGTATCGTTACGGTTCTATTATCAGGTCTTGAAAATGCCCATCTTGTTCAGTTTCTGATGAACTTACCAGCGGTTGATCACTAAACAGCTATGATCTTGATTTGACCGATTTGATTTCAGTTAAATTCCTCCTTTTCAGTAACTCTTGCAGATTGTTTGTGATAGCTTGGGGCTTTGGTTTTAGCCTTAAATAAAATAAAGATTTTGACTCTACATGGTGCTATATTGTATTTGTAGTTTTAACACAATGTACCCAATTCAAGGTCAGTCTTTCCCAGGACATGCTGTAATATAAAAATATGCCAAATAAATGTGTAACAGCTCTTGAGAGAAACAAATATATACACTCACACAATAAACAAAGAAATGTTACAAGAAATGCAAATGTTTTATTCATAATTTAAACAAACACAACATCAATGAAGGCAATCAAAATACACAAATAAAAGCATACAAAGGGAGAAGAGGGTGAGTGAGAAGGTAAACCCTTTGGAGGCTGAAGAACGAGGCCTTACTGAATCTTAAGACTGAATCTTAAAAACACCAAAAAAAAAAAAATTGCAAATTTCAACTTAATGTACCATATAACAACTATATGCATCTTGGTAATATACATCTTCTTACAAATGTTTCATGAACAAGAAGGAAAATGTGCCCAAATATACAACTACACTTTCAGCTGCCATGATACCTATCTATTTCTTTACAACGTTAAATTTATTATTTAAAAAAAAAAAAAAAAAACAAAAAAAAAAAAAAAACCTTCAACACTGTACCCTTTAGTCTGATTCTGCAACACAATGGCTAGCTTTCATGAAATCGATCATCGAAGCAACGTAAACTCAAACACAAAACTTTCAGATGTTTATCCTGTCATAGCTCTATTTAAAACGAAGAAAAAAAAGTCACCTCAGTAAACTGGAATCTTTTCATGCTTCCATCATTAATTTTATCTGAATTGCACCGAATGCTGCCAATTCTGTTGCCATGACAATTTGAATGTTGGGTTGAAAAAGAAATCAAGCACGTGTTCAACACCAGCGTCGTTTGATTTGCTTCATTCTGCTTCATACACTGTACAGAATTTCCTTGGTCAATTTCAGTCTCTGGACTTCATGGGAACAAATGCATGTACAGACTTGTATCCACATGTCCTCGACCGATCAATGCTGTGTTCATATTGCAATGCGCACACACACACATGGACACTCACACAGATACAGACAGATAGATGGTAAATGAGACTGAGTAGATAGAGAAAAATCAGGGCTAAAATGCTAAAAATTTCCACAATGGGAATGGGGTAAACGTCAAATTCTTCCTCAATTAAAAATATACACAACTTTAGAAGCCAAGCTTGCATCTAAGGGGAAAGAGTGGGGGGTGGGAAGCACAAAATCAATCCTTCCCCAGGTAGTGCTCTGTTATATTTTACTATGTCTTTAAAGTGGAGATCACCAGGAGCTACAAGCGATGGCTCTTTCGCTTTGTGAACAGTTTATCATGCATGCTAAATGATCCTTTGTAACCTGCTGCGAACCACATCCCAGTAAGCAAAAAGCAAACTATCCAAAACCAAGTAGATCCTCCTGAATGCATTAAAAGAGTCTCCAACATACAGACAAGCACTCAGGTGATGTGTATGGGACTTGCTTCTAACATGAGAGACAATTAATCTGTTCTGGAAGCCAGAATTTCCTCTAAAAAAAATGCCTAACCCACCGGTAAAGCTGCTTTTCATGGAACAGTTCAAGCCAGCAAGTATACAGCATGCCAACTTTCCCAGTGCTATACTGGCCTTGATGAAAGACCTGAAATCCGACTTGGGGAAAACATTGTATCCTGTAACTTCAATAAAATTTTGGTCTCACAATACCTGCACACCCCCTTGTGTATATATATGATGTATACAAACATACATTGTCAGGGGACAGGCATCTTGAGATTTTACTGCATAAGTGGGGGGGAAAAAAGGTTGAAACTGGCTTTCACTCAGAGCTGCCATCATCTCATCCACCCTTTTTAAAACTGAAGTCTTCCTAGCTTGCAAATGCCAACTGACAATTAACATCACAGCCCCCATCCTTCTCACTGATCAACTTGCTCTGTATTATTCTTTCAAAGGATGAACACTTCTTGATTTCTGTTCCAACTTCTCAGAAACATGGTACAAGTATGAAAACAGATGGGACTTGTATGTCATGATAGCCCGCTTTCATTCAGGACACAGAGGTAATATCATGCCTTGCTGAAAAAAAAAAAAATTGCATCACAGGAATAAAATTGTGCTCTATCTTACAAACAAGAAGAAAATCAGTTTACAGCACCTAATCGTGCTGTCCGTATTCACCAAACTAAGCCCTAGACCTTGAATATAACTGGCCACACCTGAAACACTTGAAACTGAAGGCAAACGCAAGAACCTTAATTTTACTTAAAACTACACACAGGACAGAAACAAAACAATGACAGAAACAAGTCCAGCACATAAATGACCATGTTAGGTGTCCCACCTGCCTCCTTTCTTGGCTCAACTGTCTTCCAGCAAGCAATGCTATGAAATCATCAATGAAAAACAACCAATAACAAATGGGCCTTGGTTCACAATTTTTAGGAATCATGTCAAGACACCTGAGTGCACTTATAAAAAAAAGAAGAAAAAAATGGGGTACAAAGACACCAAACCATCATACTGGTCATCCTTTAGTAAGTAAATATATATATGAAAAAAAAAAAATTCATATTGTATAGAACATGCAATAATGTCAATTTTTTCGTCAGCAGCATAGTGTATCCACTGAGACCACATGAAGCATTTCAACTAAAAAAAAAAAAAAGGTCATTACAACTTACTCAATGAGATCATGATACTTTCAGACCTGAGCCAGTGTAGGAACTTGGAACACTTGTAAAAAAAATAAGTAGGAGATTCCTACAAACAGAACAGCAGTCCATGAGCAGCAGT
The DNA here is from genome assembly GCA_016801955.1 of Conus betulinus. Taxonomy (NCBI): domain Eukaryota; kingdom Metazoa; phylum Mollusca; class Gastropoda; order Neogastropoda; family Conidae; genus Conus; species Conus betulinus. The sequence goes on from JADBJO010001738.1 coordinate 151,186, forward strand.
TCTGGTATCACTATGATCAATGTGGAGAGCATAAAAAACAGTTTACAAAAAAAACAAAAACAAACCCTCTTTCCCCTCAGTGCAGCTTCTGCCGTCTGGGTGCAGCTTCTGCCCTCAGTGCAGCCGTACCGTAGCATCTCACAAACACAGAAGGAAAAAAAAGTAACAAATGAGCTGTCAGTCGAAAGATCAGTTGCTGCCCTCAATGCAATTTCTCTACCCTTCAAAAGAGGTCATCATCCTGATAATTGTCCATTGAGTGTCAGTCTGACTCAGTGGTAGAGCATCAAGTTTGAGGTCAGATGTTGACCCTTTTAACCCTTCCCAGTTTACAGCCTGGCTGCCTGCCTGTCCTGCCTGACCATCTATGGCTTCATTTGAACCTTCACATCTCAAAATATTTTTACTCAGAGGCCAAGAATTTCATACACATGTTGCAAAATGATTTCATATACAATATCAAAATTTCACCTAATGTGACGCACTTGTGGGCTGTTAATCTTTAACAAATTCAAGCATCATTTCATTTTTTGCCCAACTCAAAAACACAATTCGTCTGAATCATATTTGACCAGATTTAGCATGCCTATGAGGAAGTTAATCCTGTGTCAGTTTTACAGCAGTTCATTCTCTTAAGTCGTCTCTTGGCCATTTGTTGGCACTGTGTGTGGATGGGATCACCTGAAATTTCCCAAATCTACTATTGTCTCAATAGTGCAGCACTGATCGAAAATAAGAGTTGAGCCTTACCCATTGGAATGTGAAACAACTGACTAACAGAGATCTACTTGAAAACGCAAAGTTCAAAAAGGCAAGATTATAGTGTTTGACTGGACATTTCAGATTGAAATTCGATAAATAAACCGATGACTTGTGCCGAGTTTCAAATCCTGGGCCAAAATTGGGAGCAGCACCTGGTTTCATTCACAGTATTTGTCCGTGGTCATCGTTACTGTATTGAATAATGAACAATGTCATGCACATCAAAATCACTCCTTTACACAGAAAATAACTGTTTACAGGACAGAGTTATTTTCACTTGTAATTTTCATTTCAAAGAGATGGCATTGTTTTACTTTTGTCTTAACAGTTGTATTACTTGCATCATTTTCATTAAAAAAAAAAAATCCAATTCTGATTCCAACTATATGTAATAGATAACAATTCATCAAAGAAACAATCATTAAAAGAACATTTAATGACTGGCCAGCACACAGGAAAAGGGCCCAGAGGGACCCGAGAAGCTTGATGGCTCTCAGCACAAAGGGTGGACTAGGACAAAAATCTACCTCAGCTGGAAATTGGTCAAGGGTAATAAAACCTGGCTGTTTTGAGAGTGTTTGGCATCCTCCTTTCATTTCTCACTCCCACATTTGAAAAGAATCAGAGCTAATGAATTCATAATATATAACAATGCCACAAAAATAAAACACACTGAGAAAAAGCTGTATGGGCAATTGAACATTGCTTAAAGGACAGTTCAAGTCAATTCGGGCCAGTTGTACAGTCTTATGTAAAGTCGCCAGCAAGGGTGACACTTTGAAAATCTGAAAAAAAAACTGAAAATGAGGCAGGGGTCCAGGCGCCGCCCCTTTCTCAACAGTAGGGAGATTTGAATCCCCTCCTTGTAAGAACGGCATGACAAAACTTTTCGTTGCCAAACTGGAAAACTTTTTCTACCAGCACTATGGCGCGACGTAGGCTAACAAAGATCGCTCGAACTGTGTTGTCTTCAATGATAGAGAGCGCTTCCTCATTTCCAGTCGTCTGCTACAGTGCTGCATCGGTCATAATACCGCCAATTCAACTGTGTAAAAAAAAAAAAAAAAAAAACGCACACACACACACACACACAGTGGCACAGCTGACAAGGCACGCTAGCCATAGCTCTCAGGACTATGTTTTCTCTGCAACACATTTTCCTTTTCCAAAGAATAAAGGACTGCACAAGCTTGCGATATTTCCAATGCCATCTCCGCTCAAAAACGTTCAACAAAAAGTAAAACTAAGAAAACAGGCAGACAAACAAGACTAATAAGTAAGCCAAAGTGAACATGAAATCAATATACAAAGACATCTTTACCGACATATACATATATCATTAAGAAACCATCATTTAGGGTTTCCTCACCCATACCTTACAAACAACAAAAAATCTCGGGGTATGTTACGGAGCCATTGAACTTTCATTTTTCAATGCTTATCAACCCTGATAGATTTAAAAAAAAAATCAAAATGAACTTTAATCCAACACACAACCTCACACATCTTTTATGTGTGGCCAAATTTTGACATTTCTTTACAAAATGAACTGTAATCCAACACACAACCTCACACATCTTTCATGTATGGCCAAATTTTGACACTGTAACAACTGGCACAACTTGACAGGCACGCACATGGTTGTACGAAACTTGGCTCAAAATAAATACTGCAGTTGTATACAGATAAAAAAACATATGAAAGGCACACTGTCAAATTCAAAATTGATAATGCTTGCTGCACTTGCTCTATCTTTATCACAGCTGCTTGTCAAAAAAGTCCTGAGAAAACATAGCAAAAGTACACCTGAATGAAAGTGTTAATAATGCTTGTCTCAAAGCACTGGATGACTGATGAAGACAGTTGAACCAATCAGTAGAACCTCTTTGAACCCATGTCCCGGGGTGTTTTCGTCACTGAAGACGGCTGGTAACGGATACCAGCCGGACGCCCTCGCATCTGAGATTTGCGGCGATAGCGCTGAGACGTCATGACGATGGGAGGATCCAAGTTGTTCTTCTCTAAAGGAGGCAGGCGGATGGATAGTCATCTCAGCGGATCTTGAGGCTTGGAAGGGCGAGAGACAGGTGAACTTGGGTGAGTGAAACAGCCGCCACCGGTGACGATTGTGGCGGAGGTCATTTGAGCATCCCCCATGCCATTTTTCACCTTGGGTAATCGAGTTGTGGAAACACTAAAATGGGAAAAAAAAAAAAAAAAAAAAAAAAATTGAAACCCCCACACTTGATTTGTGGCTTCACTTGTTACATAATACGTACAAAGGAAAATTGAATCAACATGTAATACCCCAAAAAATACATGCCTGAAAACTAAAACAAATTGCTGCACATATCTCATGAAACTGCATCCATTTTAAATATCAAAGAACAGTGTTGCTTCTGACATTAAATCCTTTATAATGTCAAAGTCATACAGGTCAATTGCACAGCTCATCCAAGCCAGTGCACCCCAAATTGGCTGTTGATTTCCTTTCAGAGACTGGACTATATACTTGCTTTATTCAGGAAAACTATTCTGGTCTTGTTTTTCACTGAACATTGCAGGTTTCTCATTAGAAGACTTACAATGCAGCATGATGATGACAAAACACCTTATCTGCTAAAACTATCTGACAGCAGAGTAAGAATCTTAAAACTCTCAATTGGTAAATCTTACTCTTGTTGTTCACAATAATGAGAAAAGACAAATTCATCACTAAGAAAAGGCAAATCTCTCCCATCACCCATGGTGAGCTGGACTAAACAATGTGATCTGAGAAATGTGTCATGTACGCATTTTTTTTTCCAGCTGTTTACCCACTGAACAATTTTGGTGACAGTGTACACCCACTGAAAAAGAAATCACACAGTGTACATTTTTCAAAAACCTACTACCATTGGCATACCATTCCCCCATTCTAAGCACTTGACCACACAATATCTGTGCTGATCTTGGGAGTCCTTTTCTTGTAGTTCTTGTACATATGTTGCACTGCTTTAATCATGGAGGTCTTGGGTTCCCAATATTACTTACTTTCACTTAAGACTTTTTGATCTTTACGTGAAAACAGAAAATATGGAAGGGTCTGAAATCGCTTGGTACTGGACCCTCATGTGCAGATACTACAGAATATGAAAATAATTCCCCAGATCTGAATACTCAACTGTTTTTGTGTGTCAATAGATGATCTGAAACATGCACACAGATTTTTCTTTACATATTAGATGAAACTGCATATAAACACACTAATGTGTGACATACATCTGCCTACTGCAAATCTAATTGGTTTAATCTACTTCAAACTTTTTTGCAGCTTCTGCAGTGAACACTATGAAAGGTCAGATTGTCAAGTGAGGAAGGTTTTAAAAAAAACAATGATTTTCTTTACTTTGCATCAGTGTCTCTAGATGCATGACATTTCTTTTGTTCCATGTTCCTTTGCCTCTTCCCCCTTACCCACAGTACACTGATTTACCTGAACTTTTGTCCAGGTGTGTCTTTCTTCAGTGGTGAGGAGTTCTTGCTGTCTCTAGCTGACAGCATTGCTGCTGCCGAGTTGGGAGGACACCACTGAAACATACATCCTTTTTCTGTTGATGAGCTCTGGAAAAAACTTTATTACTCAAAACACCCAGTCATGCACTTCAATGAAACAATGTCATCACATAGTAATAAACCCCTTTCTCTTTTGTCATACTCTGATTATCATGTTAAACATTTTTGTATATATTTTGTCAAACGCTCTGTTTGTGATTGTCGCTTTACTTGGTAACAGGCCCCCTTTCTGAATTTCATCTTTGTAGCAACTGCCCTAAAAAGGCCCTGTTTAAGCTCAGCTGGACTACAGTAACACTGAAACTGATCTATTTTAATATCTATTTCCTCCCGTCTTAAAAATCGGCACGCATGTCAGAATGCAAAGTAAAGATTTACTATGTCTCACCTGAAAGGAGTATTCAAACTTAAACAACAGTAGAAAAAAAGAGTGAAAGAAAATCATACCTACTGTGGCACAATGATCTGCACAGTACACCAAAAGACTGGAAAGCTATGTTTTGAACTTCCAGCTGTCGATTTCCTATTTTGTCAAACACTACAAACTAAACTATCACCAACTTCATGGCATTTGTGACAGCAACTTAAGTTTTCCTGGATCACACGACATCCCTTCAGATTTTGTATCTGCAAGTCCATCCATACTAACTGTTACAAACTCTCAGAATTTTCTGAAGTTCTATTTTCATTGTCATACTTGAGTTTCAGCACTGAAATAGTTTGCTGGGTTACTTTTGAACTGCCTATAGCACTCGCCCAATACTTTTCTTTGTTAAGTAAGCTTTCTTTTTTTTTCTTTTTTTTTTTTCCTAATCTCAGAAGAAACCGTCAACAGATAAAGATGATAACAACAACAAAACAAAATTGCTATCTATCCAGCTGACTAAGCAGATACTTCTGCAAAGACTTGAAGCATCATCCTTTTCTGTTCTTCAAAATCATCTCTCATTCAGCCAGCCATCAAACTTACCAAAAAGGGCTTTCACTGACCTGATGACTGATGTTGTTTGTGTGGGATTCTCAAGATGAATTCCATCTTCACACACACTCTGCAAGATGGAGATGCCTGAGAAAAAAAAAATCACTTGGTAAGTTTTCAAAGACCTGTCAGAAGCAAAATTTTTTTTTTTTTTTTAATTTTTTTTACAAGAATACTGACTGACTTTAATTGTCAGATTAACTCATGGTTGTACTGATATGACACAGAGTACCAGGCAGGTTTCCTATAATTAAATACCCCAAGCCCAAATTTCTAGAATATCATCTCTGGAACCAATTCTTAATTTTTCATTACCATTCTTCAACATTCTTCTTATACATTTTACTTTCTTTGTATGCAAAGAAGTTGTCTGCTGCAGACAGATTTATTCCAAGAAAAATGAACCAGAATTTTTCCTTCTCATTCCCAAAGAAAAAATAAAATTGTACGACTGCTCTTCAGCGATAAAATCAGCCACAGGCTGGTCTCCAGCAGAAGGTCAAGGTTTTCCTCACAGACGATGAATTTTCTTCACTGTCACTGGCTTTCTCTTATGAAACGGGGTCACAAAATCCAGGTCAAAGAGTATATGAACCCTGTCATGTCTTCCCTGCATCATGAACATCATTTTCTTCATAAAAACACATCAGTTCTCTTTTCTTTCAGCACTACATGAAGTGCACAACTGCACCAAATGTATCCAAATGCAGTATATGCAGTCTAACTTTGACTCCTGATCTGCCCATCCTGGGTGATCCAACATTTCGTTCGATACCAGGCATTTGAACTTTCACCATAAAGATGTGGCATTTAATGACGTTTGCTCAAGTGTAAGTGGCCGCCATGTGCAAAGGGATTTGGTTTCAGCTCAAACAATTTTTACGTCTCTGTTGAACTTGTACCAAGTAAGGAAATAAATGACCACAAAAGAGACTTGATTTTACAGGTTATGGACAATCAAGAGCCTGGGCACTGAATTGGTAACGAGGGTTTGTAAAACAGTGCTGACTGCACAGGCCTGTTTGTACTCATTCCCAACTTCAGTGGCACTGTATGACATGACCAAGAAGTGGAGAGGTAGCCCTGTCTCACTGATGGGTTCGTCATTTTCTGACTCAAGGTGACTGACCACAACGACCAGTTCATAACATCATCAACAACACACATCCACATCACTGCAAACCTTTAATTTATTTTTGGGAAGGCCAGGGAATGGGAGTGGGCGTGGATGAGGGGTATAAAGTATGGTGCAGTCTGGACTTGACCCTGTGCTAACAATTACGACAGAACTGACACAATCTTATCAGACAATAACACCAGCAATGCTGCTCACCCCTCTGCTCCATGCGATGGTAGCGAGTGACCCACTGGTCCAACAGCAGATTGTAGTAGCGTGGCTGATCAAAATAGCGGAGGTATTTCTTCGTGGTAGGTGTGGGGAACACTCGTATAAAGCCCCCCTTGCGAGTGTCCTCATCAATGGATTCAGTCAAGATGCGCACATCATCTGGCGTCAGTGTGTCAAGTATGCCCTGCAAAACTTGCTGGAAATTTCAAACACAGGTAAGCTGAATTCATGTTATGTACGGCTAAGGAGACTACACAGGCCACATAAAGCTATTATAATAATAATAATAATGAATACTTATATAGCGCCTATTCTCAGCGAGAGACCAAGCTCTAAGCGCTTTACAATCAACACTCGTTTACACAACGGACTGCCTACCTGGGTAGTGCCGACTGAAGAGCTGCCAGCTGGCGCTTCATTCAGTCATTTCCCGTGTCATCCAGTCAATATCGTTCACTCAATTTCCTTACTTCCTCCATTCTTTCAATCTCTCACGCAGGGTGCATGTTATGTGTAACGTGTCATCCATACCAACGGCCAAACTGGCCTTCTCTTCCGAAAGTTGGTGATGGGATTTTACGTGTGTGCAAGATAACAGCACATTTAAAGCAAAAGCTTGGTTTAGAAAACAAATCCACATTCAACTAACAAGAAATCAGCTTAAAAAAAAATTGATTTCATAAGATGAAACATCATGGTCTCTTGAAAAAACTTAAAATTACTTTTGGAGGTACATCTCTGAAGATACGAAGTCTGCTAAAGAGTCATATAGTTCTTAGATTCAATGTGGTTTATGTCATATGTATGTTATTTGATGCAGTAAAACAAACGACTAATCAAGCGGTACGCAACATGGAACATCTTCATCTTTAAAAAGGTATGAGTGAGTGTAGAATGTGTGACCAATGAGTAACCTGCACACAGCCTCTTCCTTGCAGCTCCCCAAAACAGATGAAACAAACCAATTTAGGCAAGATGGATTTAGAAAAGTTGGTTTCATTGTTCCAAACCCTCTTGCCAACAGCTTTTCATGCAAGTCTGTCCTCTGGGCTTCAGATCTGAGTGGATAAAGAAGGAATTAGCAACCAGCCGCCGTGGCGAAGTGGTTAGCATCGCGGACTCCCGGCTGGGAGGTCAATGGATGCGTTCTGAGAGTGTTGCTCAAATTTCCTGACCAACACTGCAGGTGTCTGTATCTCTCGGCCTGGTTGACGCCGGGATATATTATGAAAGGAAGCGTAGAGTACAGCCCTGTCATGTAGTCTCAGACCGAAATGGAAATCCGTAGCATCATCTTAATCATCCTCATTCTCATCGATCAGCATAAAAAAAAAAGTCTCAAATCTCTGTGGCCCTTCATGCCCTGCTCTCATGGTGACCTCAATTTCGATGTCCTCTCCACGTCTGTGGCCTTGGTTTGGGTTCGTCCGGGTCACCGGTATCGGCGAGTCCATGGGGGCTGTCGTTGGACGGACGTGGTGGTGCCCTCCGGAGGGAGAGCTCACTCCGCTGGCTCCGCGACTAAGCAATTATTGTCGTCAGTAGGGGGCTTAGTAGGTGGTGTCCTGCGTATGTTAGATCAGAACAGGCGCCACTGAACACCACTGAAGTGACTCGGCAGCAGTGCAGTGTCTCCTCCGGTGGGTTGCCTCTTGACGACTTGACATTGACTGCTCCCTGTGGATTGCGGTGCCGGGGCTGTGGCGGGGGCCGACCGGGCTGTGGCTGTGGACAGGGTGTTCTGAAGAGATGAGAAAGTTTTTATCCTTGGACAGAAGGCTTAGCACCCTAAGCAGACCAGTCTATATAGCTGTGTTGATACAATCAGAAGGAACACATTCTAAAACTGACTGAGAAAGAGCACTAGAACTGTAGGCAAAAGCAGCAATGCCTTGGTCTTTTTAAGACCTATCTGTGAATATTTTGTGGGATGACGGAAATTTCTGACAAGTGTGCAATGAAAAATTTTGGCGCCAGTGAACTGGTAAAGTCTTAACAGATGAAGGCAAGATCGAAACAGACCCAGGCGTTTTGAAGTCAATATCAGGTTGTCTGGACATTTGGCAAAGTCTGAAACAACTTCCAGATCTGTATCTGGTTCTGAATGTAAACAAGGATACAAATTCCAACAAGATAAAAAGGACCTTTTTTTTTTTCAAAATGTTCATAAAATTCTTGTTTTCATAGTCCTGCATTTAAGTGAATAGGTAATTACAGAAAATTGTGTAAATAAACTCTTACATCTGCAAGTTCTGTATTTTATATTTCACAGAGAAGGGAGTTACATAATTTGTTCATTTCCACAGTCTTTTTTTGACCAACATTTCTCCATTTTAAAACTGACCACAACAAGCATCACTCTAATACATTCCACACATTAAAAGTTTACCTCATCCTGACTCTTGTGACAGTAGTAGGCATGTTTGGCTCGCTCATCCGCTGACAGCTGATTTGTAAACAGGCGT
>JADBJO010001738.1:162794-220294 GCA_016801955.1 Conus betulinus
GCTAAACCTCCAGCCAAAGGAATCTAAAAACCGCGATTATTGTGCGTGATTTAATTTCTGTTTTTATTTCCTATTTCAATGTTTTTGTAAAGAAACTTCACGTGAAATTCGACATCATGAAAAAGTTTACACAGCTTTTACAAAATTCCAGGACTTCTCCAGACCCATGGCCACAAATTACAAAATTCCAAGACTTTTTCAGCCCTGGAAATGATTTTCACATTTTTCCATACTTTTTCCAGACTTCCAGGACTCTGTACGAACCCTGTGAACTGTATACTGTTTAACTAGCAACCGCATACCTCTAGTGTGCAAAAAATGAAAAATAAGAAAACAAAAAAGTAGTGTGAACATAGTATTATGCGACCATTAACAGGTAAAAAAAAAAGACGGCATAACTACTATGTTGTATTTCTAAAATAATGCACAGTATCAAGTTCAGTGATAAAGAATGGGAACAAAACGATAACTGATTTTTACATACATACATCTTCCACATGAAGCTGGACACCCCTTAGTCCTTTCTTTAGCACAAGACATAAGAACAATTAAAACTCCTGAACTTTGGTTATCTTCATCTTTTGTTCAAAGCTATTTTCTTACAGGTGAAAGAGGTTATGGGCAACATGTAGTACCTGATCCCCTAATGTTTACATACCTATTTGTTAATAAAAGTTCATGATATGATCAACTGTAGTTCTATGGTTTTTTTAAATGCAACCTCTCTGCACATAATGCAATGCTATATTTTCTGATGATCTTGTTACACAAACTTATATTAAATCAGCTATTTTGAAATCATAAATGCAGGAATGATGCCTGAATTTAATCTGATGACATATGATGGCTATGTGTCTCAGTTTAGAAATAATATTCAGGCTTTCTTTGGTCTAAAGAGGCTATGAATATGCATCTCAATAAAAGTCAGTCTAAATTCAGTCAACACTGGCCGACCGATGGTTACTGAGATTGGTAAGGAGTAACAGTCTCTGCTGCCACAGCTGCACTTGTACTGATTTTCAAACATAAATAAGAGGAAAAATGGGGAGGAGTCTTTTTACCTGATGAGAGTCTTGATGACGATGTCCTTGATGTTCTCCCACAAGCGATGCGTGTTCACCCTTCATTCTCCAAGTAATTCCACAGTGACTTCAGACTCCTGTGGTCAAGATCAGGTGATGCATCAAGTTTTGGTATGTGGATGTGTCAGTTAATGTATGCATGGGTCCATCAAACCCCCATCCCCACCCCCAAAAACCTTTTCCACCTATATTTAGAATCACACACAGCAGCATTATACATTTTCTTTTTTCATCAACAAACTGATTAAAAAAACACAAAAATTCATGGCTTCCAACTTTAATTTGGAATGACTTTCAAATCTATAAAATAATGACATTTGGCAGATCAGTGCAGGCTGCTCAATGTGACTGTGGGCTTCAGAAACAGTCACATTCCATATTCAAATACATACGCATACACAAGCAAACATGCTCTACAAAACACAAACCAAAAGACCTGAACTATGTACCAAAAAAATACAAAAGCACTTTGTCATCCAAAGACATTTACATTAGCAAACAATCACACAACACACACAAGAAAATACAGTCTCGCAAACAGACACAGAGGGTGGCCTACTGACCATTTGTGTCCCTGGCACACACTGCTGTCGCTGTTGCTCTGGGTACTCGGCATTGCGCTTGTTGATGCTGAAGTTGGTCAGATGCATGAACTTGTTGTTGAGGTTCTTCATGGAGGAGGAGTACCTGCACCACAGGACCAAGCACAAAGATCAAAATACATACTTTATGGTGCAGATCTTAATGAATCCTTGCTGCATGTATACAGAATGAGATTGTAAACATATACACAGATGTAAAAATGTGACTGTGCATACAGAGAGCAAAATATGTGCTAATGTGCATAATGATAAATTATTATTCTGATTGTTTGCAGATGGAAATGTTGAGGGAACTTTTGCATGATAAAAATAAAATTAATGGGTAAACTTATGCATATGTTCAGACTACTAATTCTTACATATGTTGAACAGCAGCAGCAGCAATAACAACAAACAGACAAGGGATTAAATCAAGTGTATATTCAAACTAGTTACTCCTACACATGTCTTTACCCAGACAAAAAAAGAAAAAAAAAAGAGCAAATAACAACAATAACAACAAAAAAAAGAAACGGCAAGCAAACCAGCCTTAATAATTACACAGTTACTAGCAGCTGAAGGTTCAAAAGTCTGAAGAATTTATGTATAAACTGTTGGAAAAAAAAAAAAAAAAAAAAAAAAAAGGAGTGCTACACCTTGGCTTCACAATTCCTTCTCAATACTTGTTGCAACCTTCTAAGGCTCGTAATTTACTTTTCTGAGGAGAAAAAAACATCCTATTCATCAACAACTTTTTCATTAATAACAATAGTAATAATAAAAATCACTGTTATGTAGTCTGATGTCCCTATAATATATGCTTTAGAGAGACAATGCACAAAAATACACAACAATTTTACAAGTGTTAAGAACTAACAGTACCGGGCATTTTGCTGAAAAATGAATAAGTTCTAACTCAATAAACTGGAAGTTCAATTTTGTTCTGCAAGGTTTGAATGTTTAAAAGAAAAGATGGTTGGAGGTTCTAAATCGAAAAATGCTTAACAATGGAATGATCTTTGACCAAATGATTTTAATTTCAAAAGGTGTTTGAAACAACTCTGCCAATTAGCATGGACAAGTGAATTACAAGTATTTTGTCTTCTAATTCCTTTGTCCATGTTAATTGGTGGAGTTGCTTCAAACACCTTTCAAATCTGTTTCAGTTTCCACCTGTATTCACCTCACTTTTCAACTTGCAATGATTTTAGGTCAGTTTTTAGGGACAACTTCTGAGAAAATGGGACAACTGACAGATCTAAGTTAAAATTTTCCTTTATGCTTTTTCAAACATTCCTAAAAAAAAACCAAACCTAAACTAAAAAAAACAAAAAAAAAAAAAAGTTAAAACTCCACCAGTGACCATTTATACTATTACTATACTATTTTTAACTTTTTTAAACAACAAATTAAACATCAAAATGGATCCTGGCCAGTAGAAAATCTGTGCATCTTAGCCTGTGTCCATGTATATGCATCAGGTGCAGCTTGAATGCCAAAGAGGTCCAGAGGCTGCCCATGCCCCTGGCTGGGTCATGGAGGAGGGGCTGGGAGGGGGGGGGGGGGGGGAGGGGGAGAAATTTGAAGTGCATAAAAGGGGGGAGCAAATTTCAAGGGTAAGACACTTCACATGCTTACTCACATACAATCATGCATGAAGGGAGAGACAAGAACATGGGACAACAGTAACATACCTGCTATTTTCATAAATTTCACTAACAAGATTGCAGAAATCTTGCTTCAATTCTAAATTTCACTCAATGGACATAATGGCTCAAACCCCAAATCACGGATTTCCATAGCCTGACAGAACGTTGTGCCCTTGTAGATGAATTTAGTGTGCTAAATTAATGTGTATATATAGATCTGTATCCCATACCATGACACGCTTGTCAATATTCTTACTTGCAAGAAGCAAATCTGGCAAGACCATCCTCAAAGATGTAGGCTCTCAAGGGGTCAAAGGAAGTGACATACACATAGACGCGCATATCAAACTTGCTTTCATTGATCAACAGTGGTTTCGCAAGATACCTGCATCAGACACACAGTTGTCAGTGATTCAATGTTAACGGATTAGGTCACAGCAGAAACTTTTTCACTCCTGAAAAAAAAAAAAAAAAAAAAAAAAAAAAAGCAAAGCAAAAACAACACATTAACAACAGCATGAAACATTCAACAACACTTCAGCTCGAAGCCAAAAAAAGGTCTCGCATGTACAACTGGAAAAAGAGGCAGAAATAGCAACCATGCAAAGGAATCCCTCCTTTGTAAAATAATCAATAAAAAGACTTTTAAAAATGAAATCATACATCTATCACTGTTCTAATTGCTTGTTCTAACATGCACTTTTCTAGCTAATAAACCAGTTGATAAAGAGTTAAGCAGCTTGATTCAATTCAAGTGACTGTGAAACGTCAGAAAGCCTGAACTGTATAGCATACCACAACATATACACAAAGCACTCTGAAAAACAATTCTCCAGGTCAGTCAACAAACGAATACTGGTCATCTATAAATCGAACTGACTAGATTCTTTCGCTGAAAATATACCGACAGCTACACGCCCCACCAAAAGCATGTTACTAGCAAAACCATCATCGAAAAGCTGTTTCTTTATCAGTGACGCCAACCCCTCTGAACTATTTTGAAGAACAATTTGGAAATTCGATGGGAACATTCAAAATATTTTAATATCATTCAGACCCTCATTTGTAACTATCATACCAACAACATTTATCTAGATGGTATACATGAAACATTCACCTGCAAACAAATCAAATTTGGATTGGCATGCAAACAACATTTTATCTAGCTGGTATATGCACAATATTCACCTGCAACAAAATCAAATTCTGTTACTAGTATAAGGGTGTGGGTAAGTTCCCTAGGATTGATGGCACCATGCATGGGTCTTATTCGGAATAAACTGGCCGAAATATCTGCTCCCACCACTGCTTAATAGTAGCAGTTACATCCAAAACACTAGGCAGGTTAACCAACTCACATCCTCTTTCATCATAATCCATGACATACTAGAGCAGATGCTAGAGATAACATGAAAAAGACATCACATCTTTTCCTGTTTGGAAAAAAAAAAAAATCAGCTAATCAGTCCACTCAATGCAGGTTCAGGGTAAATGCACACATGATTGCTTTGACCTTGCTTCAATGCCTGAGACTAGTAGTGTGACTCATTATCATAGAGTATTCTTGAACTTCATTAAGTTTTTAATGCTTCTATTTTCAGTCTCTTCAAATATCAAGATTTTGTTTATGTTCTTATTTGCCTTTTTTTTTTTCTTTTTTTTTTTTTTTTTTTTTTAATAAACAGGAATTGCTGAAACAACAGAAAAGGAAATCTGTAATCATGCAGAACATCATCATGCCTTACAAGTAAAACAAAAGTGTGCAGAATTCATTGAAAAAAAAAAAAAAAAAAAAAAAAAAAAAGAAACAGACGAAGAAAAAGAAAGCAGTGTGCTGTGCGTAACAACTGTCAGTCCATTTCTCCACTTACCTCTGAACAATGACCGGCCGCTTTCGTGGGATCTGACTCCACTTGTTGATGACTTTGATTCCTATGCCACGTGCTGATGCCGGCTGTAAAATGTCAAAGTAATCTTCACATTGAAAACATGAACACACAACAACAAAAGAGAAAAAAAAAAAAAAAAAAAAAAAAAAGGAAGGAAAACAAAAACATACTCACATACAGAAAAAAAACACCCATCTTTTCCAACAAATATTCTGCATTTTTCAAAATGTAAATGAATCATACATTTAAAATCATATCCAACATTAAAAGATGGAGTGCTTCATCACATGTGGGAACACTTACAGGTTTGATGATCCATTTTTGTCGAGAAGTGGAATCTTCCCATGTTCTTTTCAGATGTTTCATGTCCTGTGGCAGAACATAGGTCCGTGGAAAGAACCCGTAGTCCCTCTTGCCAAAGCTGACCTGCATGCGGGACAGGTTGCGCCACAGGCGGTCCTTGCGACCAAGTTGAAATGATCCGGGAAGTGATTCAACTGAAAACCGAAAGGTTCGAGGATACTCCAAGTGAACATGTCCATGATCTTGTTCCTGATGACATTGAACTCCAAGTATGAATCCAGTAAACTGGCATCCTTTTGTCCATTTCATTATCATTTTTTTTTCTCCCCAATACAAACCAAAGAAGTAAAAAAATCCCAGCATATTTTTGGCTTTTCAATTCATGACATGAACCTCTGCTTCGTAACATCCAACTGCTGCTTTTGACCATCCCAAACACTTGAGCTATGGCAAAATATTCTGCTATCTTTTCCAACCGAACAAAAACCTAATACTCATATCCCCTTTTTAGCTGATTATACTAACAATTTCAAATTCCTGCAGAACTGTCTGACCAGGTTCTTATAGCTATGTAGAACTGCCTGCACATCATCTTCTGTTTCAAAGTTCAAGACCAAAATGCTTCTGCTTCCTAGCCCCTCAGGTCTAATGCTGACAAGTATGTTGTTAGATTTTTTGTGAGGCGATTACACAACAAGAAGGTAGGAAGACAGGAGGCAAGGATGGGCGATAGCAATGGAGGATTTACCCAAACAGTACACTGTTCTATTAAATTAATATTACCAGCCGACTACACAGGTCCTTTTCTAAGGCTTTACAGACTTCTGCTGTTTAGTAACCATCTGGTCCTGCAATAACTTTTTTGTTAAATGCAGGTTCTCTCTAATATAGATTACTTTCAAACCTGATTCATTCTTTGGCACAAACTCATGCTTTCTCTCCTTTTTTTTTTTTTTTTTTTTTTTTTTTTAATGTTTCAGGGCTTGTTGTCGAAGAAGTAGACACAAACCAGACACGATTTCCTGTGCAGAGATTTAGCTAGAATTGTCGCTTTTTGGTCAGAGCACCTGCCATTGTTGCACTCTGCAAGTGCAATTACCACTCAAGAACTTCATCTCTGGAATTTCGTTTTCCTACTTCTTTTTTGTTGCTTTTTTCGTATATTTGTCGTTTTTAACTTATTTCTGCCAAGCATGTACACAAAAATTGTATGCTGTTTATCTACCAATAAAAACCAGTTTTATGGCCAGAATTAAACCAGGCGGAGTGGATGGATGTATGAAAGAAAATGAGAGGAGGAGAAGAAGAAATTATTACCAGAAATGCAAAATAATCTTGAAAAAAAAAATCACAAACAAAAAAACAGAGGACAACTAAATGAAGAAAGAGAAGACACCTGTACAAGCCTGACCACAGGTAGAAACCAAAACGGCCAAGATTTCTTTCTGTGAAACCAGAGTTGCCCTCCTAGAGACCGAACACTGTCCCACGCCTTGTGTCATCCAATTTCTTGTCTACATGCTTATAAGCATTCGTCCATCAAAGAACACATTCATTCTCAAATAAAATACCTTCTGATACTCTCGTATAGACTTGAATCCTGATGCTTTCATGTGTTTTCCAAAACATCCCAGCCAGTCATTGTTCTCTGTGAAAAAAAAAATTTCAAGAAGTTTTCATTGTGGCTATTAAAATAGTTCATCACAATCAACATTGTTTGTGTATGTGTGGTCACAGGATGAGGTGTTCTGCTCTCCCACCTTCTCTCTCAGCAACTCCCCTCTATGCAGATCCTCCCCATATCCCACATCCTTTCTTACCCTTCTCATCTCCCTCTCTTTTCTTCTAGCATCTGTTTTCCATTCTCTCCTACTCACTCTCTTTCCCCACAATTTGTCCACTCCCATTTCCCTTGTCTCCCTGAACACATCTACTTCCCTAAGAATCCTGACACACTGCTTCGCTTTGCAATACCGTCACACATAAAAAATATAACAAATGCCACTGTTCAGTATACCCCAGTATACAGTCACCATGTCACATTTGAAGAGGCTCTGACAAAAAGTGTGAATATGTATAAGGAGCAGGAAGACAGACAGACAGAAACTGACAAAACACATATATATATAATAAACTAACATTATTCCGGACTGCCCACAAAAGAGAGAGAGAGAGCAATAAGGAGACAGACTGTATATCTATAGATACCTATTTCAAAGCAGCCTTCTAAGTTGAATCTTAATTAGAACTGATGATCATAAATCTATAATATAAGACATGCTTAAAAAAAAAAAACAAACAAACAAGCAGTGTTAAATCAGAAACACTTGAATTTTGTGAACCAGTGTGGCAGTTACTCACTTTTGGTGATTCTAAAATTGCTTCTCCTGAGCACTGCCTTGACAACATTGGGAGTGATGGGGCTCATGCGCCATTTCAACAGCTTACGGATCTCCCATGGTAACTGTTCCACTGCAACACAGGACTTACAAACTGTTTTTTTTTCTTCTTTCTCTTTCTTTCTTTCTTTCTTCCTTCCTTTACAATTCAAAAGGTAAAAGGAATTCTTCAAAATTATTTCGCTCTGTCTACAAACAAAACAAAGAAGAAAAGCACATGCCTAAAGTTTTTGATTATGAATATAAACATATCATTTACACACACACAGATTATATCAAGATATCAAAATCAAATGCTGACATGAGGAAATGGACTTTGCTGACTATGGAAGTGAACTATGCTCTAATTACATATCCTGAAACAGATGCTGACATGAGGAAATGGACTTTGCTGACTATGGAAGTGAACTATGCTCTAATTACATATCCATCCACACCAAAAAATTGTTTTAAAACTTTTTTCCCATAAATAATTGCAGCAAAACTGGGCAATACCAGTCATGCTGGCAGTAACTTCAAATAGTGTTGAAGCATCATCTGCTATTCTTCGACAGCGCTCCACTCTTTTGAGGTGCAAAAGTCAAATGATCTGCCGCTGGTGACAATGAGAGGTCAACTTTGAAAATTAAGGGCCCAGCTCCAATCACCTTAGACATAAAAAAAGTACACCCTATCAAACAAAAATAACTCAAAAGCAGAGATTGACCTTTTTCAACCTTTAACAAAACTGAAAGTGGAATCAAATGGAAATGAACCTCTTTTTTCTATATGGATCATTTATAAATTAGGAAAAAAAAAAAAAAGCAGAGAGCCTCCCCCCCCCCTTTTTTTTTTCTGCACCCGGTGGTGAGGGGAGGGGCATGTGTTCAAAGAACTTTGAAACTGCACACAACCACTATACTGGTTGAAAATTCCAGCTTACTTTGCTAGTTTCTCTTCAGCAGCATCTGAAAATAATCTGACACATCTTCACAGATGAGTGAAATGTCGATGTTCACTTATCATTCTAGAACTTGCAGCACCAAATCAAACAAGACAATTAAATACATTTGTACTCAAAACTTTTCTTATTTTACACCTGGAACTTCTGTGACAATTCATAATGACGTCAGAAGATCAAAACATGCCGGATGAACACAACTGGTCAGAGCATCTCGCCCCATTTTAAATGCTCGACACCAATGGCAAAGGCACACAGTCAGAACTTCTGCTTCACAGAACTTGTTTTTTGAAACTCTACACAATGACACTTGCAGTTACTGACTTTCATACTCTAAACCTACAGCCACACGCTGAAGCGATGAAAGGCCAGCTTCCCGTCTATATACCATATACTGCATCATAGATAGATAGTCTGAAATGTCGCATGAAATGTTCCTAACAGAAAAGCAGCTAAAATCCATGTGAAAAAGGAAACTTCCTGTTCAGTTCCTATACAAAAGCGCACCAGTGTGTTACCTTTCTCCCCGTCAGGGACAAAGTTGATCGTGGGAGGAATGGCAGTAAACAGACTACGACGAAGGGCAGGCTGTATCATTGCCTCCCCTGATGAGGTCACAGGTCGAATGGCTGCGGAGCGCTCTTCTCCAACGACAGCGGATGGATCGCGGGATGACTGAGAGGTGGAAGGGCGACTGGTTGCAGTTGGAAGATGAACGGTGGATGAGGAAGCTTGGGACATGGAGCTGCTGACGCTGTAGTCATCTGAATCTTCAGCTGGTGAACGTACCATGGAGTATCAATAAATCAGATCATAAGTATATCACAAGCTGCTAAAATATAGCTAACTTCAGCATATTGTAATAATTGCATGCCAGTCACAATAAAGTTTACTAGATTATTTTGACAGTTTTCATTTTCATTCAAACCAAACAAAAATGGTATGATGTGATGCCTTTTAAATTCTGATCACTGGATTTAATTTCATGTAAATTTTTTTTTCTCCTTTTTTCTCTGTTTACCCCAATCTTAGATCCCAGCAGCTGAGGGTGAATTTCAGGAGAATCTAAGAGGAAGAACAAACTTATGTAGATGGTCGTGCATATGTCTACACAAACATATCAGTCCAGCATTTCCTATCACTCACTGCCACTTTACACAAGATCATCACAGTTTTTGTTGTTCTTTTTTTAAACAAAACATTAAATGAATGAACATGTTGCATAACAAGGCAAGAGATATGCATCTATGAGACATTAACATTTGATGGCATGCTGTTTCCTACCCTCCAACCTTTACAACAAAACTGTACACAGAGCTCGTTCCTTCATATTTAGAGTCCTCATAAAATCAACTGATGCTTCAACACACTCATGCAGACTAAAATCACCTGTTAATTAGAATTTCTATACCATACCTCCATCAGAATAGTTTTGGTTATCATCGTAGAGATTGTCAATACCATCATCGTCATCATCATCGTTGGCCAGATCATCATTGTCGCTTGCTTCCCCATCACCTGGAAGTCTTTCCCTTCACAAAAAGATACACATATAATACAAATCCACAATGATATCCAAAGCGGGTCATTATCGATTTCATTTCAAACACATTATACAGAATATTTACTTACAACACAAAATTAACATGACAACATGTCATAGCTAATATGTATATTCTGTCTCTCTCCAATTCCTAATATTCAATTTTGTGAGTAGGTGAGTGAGTGTGTATGTCTGTGTGCGCGCGTGCAAGCACACATGCATGTGTCAGAAAGCATGTGCATAAATCTCTTCATACTGTCAACGTCACATGGAAATTATGCTTCACTGTTGTAATCTAATTAAATTATATTTCCATCATGTTAATTGCTGATGCAAACTAGCATATGCTACATGTACCATGAATTAAAGTTTTAAAAAAAAAAACCATGTAATTTCTGTAATCATGAATTTGTGAGGAACTGAAGTGTGGCACTTTTCAGATATATTTCCAATAGGCCTGTCACGTAAACACACACACACACACACACACACACACACACACACACACACACACACACAAACAGCACCACTGTACAGATGAGTTCTAAGAACTACTGATGAATATTTGGAAAACTGAACAAACAATCCATCTAATTCCTATGAAATTACGGCACAAAACCTTAACCAATGAGAAGTTTAAAGTCACTAAACATGTTATACATATATATACGCACTGGCCCTAATATGTGCATCTTATATTATTATTCATCACTTTGCCAAGTAACCTTAGACCCAAATACATTCTGGAGGTTTCAAAGATTTTGTGTTTAGTTGAGCACACACACCAAAACATAGATCTATGATATGATGCAAACTCACCCTGATGGCATGGAAACATCATCATCCTCCTCTTCATCAACCTCGTTAACACCAGCAGCTTTTGGCTTCTCATCAGCTGGCATACTTGTTTGTTTGGCAGGGGCACCATCACCAAGATGTCGGTGCTCCAGCATCATAGGCACTGCCCTCTTGTTGCCCATGAGACTGGCTTCCAGCAGGGACTTCTTGAAGTGTACAGTCCCTGGTATGGGTTTGGCTGCCGGCATTTTTCGTAGCATACCCATCCTGGTGTTCAGCAAAGAACTGGCTGTCAGGTTATGAAATGGCAAACCACTGTCTTCAATGCCTGCCAGACTGCTGATGTCCCCTGACACTGGCTCAACTCGACCATTGGTTACCAATTTGCCATATTCTGGATGAGACTGGGCAGAGTTGTAAGAAGCAGAACCACTTAGAGGCTTAGTTCCTTTACCAGTCATATCTGACCTTGGCTTTTTGCTGTGTCCTACATTTTCTGAGTTTTGTACAACATGGCCTGAATTGCAGTCACCATCTGCGTCATTAACAGTGTGGCTGTGAACACTAGTGTTTGTTGTCTGGTATTCTTTCGACACATGCTGCCGTTCTTTGGTACCTGATTCCTTTGGTTGATGAGGCTGTCCTGTGCTAGTTGCATGACTTGCATTGGCAGAAGCAACACCATTTAAAAATGCCACTGTCTCTGAAGAGCTGCCCGCTCTGGAATTCATTTTTGACCTTTGACTTCTGCCTGGCACAAACTGGCCTTTATCCTTTTCCTGACTGGAAAATTCAGTCAGATCACCCACACTTTGGCTAACAGAAGAATGCTCCCGTTTCTGTGGGGATATCTTTGTTGAAATAGAGTCATAATGTACACCATTTGGTGGTTGCAAGATAGACCGAAACGGCATACTTGTAGCACCAAGGTTAGAATCAGAGGTATTCTCTAGGTTGTTGTGGCGCATGGCGCTATAAGGTGATAAAACTGACATGCCAGTACCCACTTTAAACAGCTGGAACTGACGATGACGATGACTTGGGGGACAATCTCTGATCACGTCTTTGGCACTAAATGGACGACCAAAAGCTTCGCCTAGCCCGCTGGCAGCACTACAGCTGGAATGAATGGACCCACTACTTCCATTTCTAGCCCTTCTCTGGCTGGTGGCGGATCCCCCGCTCAGAATGCTGTTCTGAGCCATGTACTTTGTGGGACTTCCTGGGGCAGACCCAGGATGACTGCGGCTGTCAGGGCGAATGGCATCACGCTGGCTGTGGTATGGCACAGGTCTGCCATCATATTTGAGTACTGGTTTTTCTGTGTACTGCCGACGGGGCAGGTGTTTCTTCATAGGTACCTCCTCCACACTGCTCTTTACATTCTCTGAGTACTGCTTCATGGTGGTGTTTTGTCTCCGATGGCTGATCTCATCATGGTTTTCCAGATCTTAACATCAGCATCTGAAACAGGTATAAAGAAATGAAAACAAACAGCAAATACTCAGTTCCACAATCTGTGTGAACTCACATCCATAATATTGTTTTTTTAAGCAGTTACAGATATGTGTTCTGATCAATGGTCTGAATGTGTGATACTGCTCAGATCTCACAGGCGACTGTGGAGTGCTACATCAACATTGTCATAAAACTAACATAAGGAATTTGGAAAACACAATGAATTTTACAACTTTATAAACATAACTTTTGACATCCCTCAGGCAGATAGGGCTTAGCTGTATGAGTACATTCTGAAGCAAACCTGCTTTATCACACTTTCATTAGTGCAAAAAAAAAAAAAAAAAAAAAAAAAAAAAAGGGCCCTTTTCCTAGAATTAAAGTACAGTTCATACCTGTTCCAGTTTTAATCTAAATTCTCCCCACCTAATCGTCAAATTACAGGTGCACAACTCATAGTATATTTTAGCATGAATTGTTACAAGAACTGAAGAAGAAAGACATTTTAGAGAGAAAAACAAAGACACCGAATCAGTAAAGAAGAGAGAGAGAGAGAAAGAGGGTACATTTTATACTGAAAGAACCTTGGCTTTCCCACAGGGGCTTGACCACAGATTTGTATTAGTGAATTATATGGTGTACTTTCAAGTGTTTAGCATCCATGATAAATTGATAAATTCCTTGTTCAGGTTCTCTTCTCTGAAGTTCCACTGCACTGGAATCGCTCAATGCCACCTTCTTCTAAGCCTTTACACTACTTGCGAAATGCTTGTTTTACACTTGTAGAATTTGTAAGTTGTAGCCCAAACACACCCCCCCCCCCCCCCCCCCCCCCCCCCCCCCCCCCCCCCCCCCCCCCCCAAGTATTTCATAATTCACCCTGTATAGATTATATGTAGAACTAGAAAGTTGTGGCCAAACAGTTAAATTCACCATGGAAACAAATTTAGAGCAGGTCTCTCATAGGATGAATTTTTGGTTCGCTCTCTTCATTAGACCTTGAACTAGTGAAGTGGTGGTCTGAGTGTTAATCTGTCACACAACATACACGATGATGGTCCTGCAGCAACATAAATTTAAATCTTTTGATTCTTAAAAGTCACTCAAGGCTTAATGAGTTGCTTTGCTTTTCTGTTTTCAATTTAAGTCTGGTATTTTCACTCACACTTGGAAATTTTACAAAAGAGTTCCCAATTCAGTGAGATCATGTACGGTCAGTCAGCTCACCCTTCCTCAGATAACATAAAGGGTATTTTCACACGTACACTTTTTTTTTTTTTTTTTTTTTTTTAAAAGAGTATTAGGATACATTTGAGTTTTTCCTTTCCTTCTTTTCTTTTCTCCCCCCCCCCCCCCCCCCCCCAAATTTTAGGTTAACCAATTGGAACTAAAAGACAGATTTTCAAACACACACCAACTTCTCTTTGCTTTCTCTCTCTCTCTCTCTCTCTCTTTCATTCACATACCGTCACACATACTTGTGCATGTAGTCAGGAAGAATGCTGAACCAGGTTACATACATACATACTCAGGAAGAACGCTGAACTAGATTACAACATCATGTTTTAAAAAATGTACCATTTTAATGTAAAAAACTTTCGGATCAACTCAAATGTTTAAAGAGTTCTGACTTCAAAACAGGAAATTGATTACTGTTTTACCAATATTGTGATTTACTGACAAACCAGCTGTGGTTTTCTCATGAAGAATTATGGCCAACCTTTGGGACTGGGAATGGGACCCTTTGTCAAGAAAAGAATTCCTTGCCTTACTCCCTGACAGTGGCACAGGCTTCACACTAGTGTCAATGCACAAACACCACCTCATATTCCAGACATAACCTGGCTCAAGCCATCAGAGTAAAATCAATGATACTTGGAAAGCCATGCTGTCTGAAACAGCAATGTTTCAATCTACCTCTATTTTTCTGTGGAGCCAGAAGGATCTGATGCCATGCTTCATTTCTTTTTCTTTCAAATGGCAATGGGCAGTCTGATCATTAGTCTAAAACAAGTTGCCATTTAAAACTATGAACAAAACAAAAACAAAACAACAAACAAAATTACAAAAGCATGAAATGCTGTTTAGAATCTCTGACATAGGCTCACTGGTCCAATCAAATACATCAGTACGAAAGTTCTTTGCTTTTGCACTGCTGTCCCTCATCAGTGATGACAGCGGATGTCATTTTAAACAAATCTGTTATGCTTTGAAGATTTAACTTGCCAGATCTGGTTCAGAGAGTACTACAAACAGAAGAGCTCACGAAAAAAATGTTACCTGTATCCTCGCGCATGCGCAATCTCCCCCACTACCATAGTGTTCAAGTACTCGGTTATTTCAATATTTGGATGATTCCTGGAGTCTTTTAGCCAGGGTACAACAACAACAAATCCTTCCATCTAAGTCATCCATTAGCTGTACACAGTGTGGTCTCGAAGCTTAGCAGATCTATGTGATGTAGTATGTGTGGACTAGTCCGCACACAGCAATACCTTGATGAAACTGAAAGTTATCTGTGCTAGCGAGCCACTGTGAGAAGCAGAACCTGGGGAGAAAAAAAGAGAACCCACGTGCCTTTAGAATTTCTATTTAGTCAAATGTATGTTACAAGATCAACCTTTAATGATGGTAAAGCATTTGAACACATTCTAATATACTTGTGATATGAAGAGAAAATCTCGCATCCTACACATTTTCAGAGGGTATGTGATTCACATCATTAAGCTTGAAATATGCACCTGTATACGTGAATCAGGAGTCTCAACTTTGAAACTGACTTCATTGCTTGTGACATGCTCAACCAACAGTCAATCGCCTCAATGCCCAGAAATTTAAAATCATGCAGTTAATATAAACAACTTTCACTGATAAAGACACATAAAAAAAGAAGGGTGACTCTGTATATACTATAATGTCAACAGTCAACATGCTCTAACTGGGCAGAGCAGCAAAAGTACACACAGGAACTGGAAATTGTGACCAGAACATGATAAATATTCTAGTTCTAATCAAAGCACTGGTCGACTTATGCCACAGATTATGTCCATAGGGTCATTACCTTTATTTACAGTAGCTTCTTCAGGTGACATGATGACCAAAAGATTGAATGGATTTACTTTGGGTGTAAACATCAAAGTGACTGAGCACTTTGCATCTTCCACAACCACTTCTAGTTAACTTAGTTCTCTCCCTCCTGTTTAAATCTTTTGTGATTCGCACTGGATATCTATCGTTATAGTACTTACTTGTAATGACTGTTCCAACAACTGTTAACTACACAGACTAATGTCTGGGAAACTTGTCCTTAAGGCCTCAGGCCAATAGGACGTTAATCTCACCATCAAGTTCAACAACTGTTATTTAATTACATGTTCATGAGAAAGTAGCTGACTTGTTGATTATCTACATCTGTTCATATTAATGATTTTATCAATTAAAAATCAGCTTAATCGGCAAATCAGACTCGATGATCATCAATCGAGATGAAAGAGAGACAGAAAGGCGGGGTTGTTCGAGGTTGGCATGGGAAGGGCTCACAACTCACAAGTGACAAGAAAACGACCTGCACTTGTCGCGTTCGAGTAATCATGATGTTCAGCTTGTTTAAACATTTTAAAATTTTACGGGAGCAATCTGGGCTGAATATAAAATGTTCATCGACTATGCTGGCTCACTATACCGAATGTAAACACTATAGTAAAGACGATCGAACTCATGATGTCCGTCTCCGATCACAATCATGTGTCAGCTTATAACTACATTGGGGCAATGCCACCACACTCTTTACACTAACATGCCAAAACACACGTACATAACATGATAAAATGTTGTATTTCACGTATCACAGATCCATATTACATACCTTTTATCACACTGTACTCCCACGGACAAAAAGTTTTTCAGCGCACCTGACAATACTTCGTAGGCCTATGAACTTTCGATGACCAACAACACCACTAGATGCTAAGATACACAAAAGGTTAGTGAAGCATGGGAGCCAATAGGATTTACACTTGGACTCAAACCAATCAAGTATCATGTTACATATCAAGTTCTCTAAAATGTTTCCCGCCAAAAGGAAATTGAAGGAAAAAAAAAAAAGAGTCTATCAAGGGAAGCAAATCTGTCATAGGACTCAGTCTGCCATGCCATGAAAAGCGGATGCGGATGGATGTTGAGCCTCTGTAATAAGTTAACAAACCAACTTTCATCTGATTCCATTCAGATACCAGTCTGACAACGATCTGGCCAAATCTATGAGTGTACACTCAAAGGGCCATCAAGATTTTGCAAAGAAGTGTGTGTGTGTATGCGTGAGTGTGTGTGCGCGCGCGCGTTTTTTGTGTGTGTGTGTGTGCGCGCGCGCGTGTGTATGTTCCATGCACGCGCGCGCACGCGTCTAGATGTGTGTGTGTGTGTGTGTGTGTGTGTGTGTGTGTGCTTGCTTTCACAGTATGTGATGATGATGACAGCACCAGTCCTTCGAATGAGACTATAAACCGAGGTTCTGTGTATGAACACATCTTGAACACACGTAAAATCCCATCACCAACTTTAGGAGGAGAAAGCCAGTTTGGCCGTTGGTGTGGATGACACGTTACACATAGCACGCACCTTCCCCTGAAGGGATGAAAAAAAAAAAAACGGTCATACACACCCAAGTGTCAGAATAATCAACTTGATGATTGGGTCACTTTACGGAAAGAGAAGAAAACAATGTTTTTATAACAATATTTAATGATACTAACAGTAATGACAACAGCAGCAGCAACATTGTCTAACGTTTTACGTGGGTGAATCCTACCGCTTGCTTGCTGAGCGAACAGAACACCTCCGATCTATCCGTCTTCGTTATGACACTCCAGTTGGCAACCATTTTAACAAAAATAACCATTACATTGACGGCTTCTCTGTATGTGCCATCTGGAAAAATGGGCGAGGCAGACATCTCCGAACATTCACACAGAATCCCATTTCATCCAAAAATTTGTGCAACCTTTCAAGCCCTGGGCATAAATGTGTAAACATCATAAGGGATTCAACGCTGTTTTTATTTCTTGTGGTTCACTGTGAACCTCACATTACTGTTTATATTAGGATAATATGAAGAAGAAAAGTCGGAATGTAGTAGGGGAAGGGAGAAGGGAGTAGGGGTGTGTGTGTGTGTGTGTGTGTGTGTGTGTGTGGTATGTGTGGTTTGTAATGGAGAGGGGGAGGGAGAAGTAGGGGGTATATGTGTGTGTGGGGTGGGGGGGAGACTGGTGGAGAAGGAATTCATAGGGAGGCTGTAACAGAAACCTAACATGTAGCAAACGTTTGATTTTGCAGTGCTACCAGAGGAAAAGTGTTACATCATACTGTTACGACATCACTTTGCTGTCATTTCTTAAGTTCTTTTTCGTCACTTTGATGTGTGTTCCCTTATGTTGACTGTTTACTGTTGCCTGATGAAGGGTCTAATAAGACCCGAAAGCTTGTGTGTTTTTAGTTTCAACAATGACTTTGAAGTACTCATTTTTCATTTTGTAAAAATAATAAATATGATTATAATGATAATAATAACCATAATGCTGTTGCTGCTGCTGATGGTAAAGACAAATTATAGCCGAAGTGACTTGGCAGCAGTGTAGTGTCTCCGCAGGTCCCCTTACCTCATTGGTAGTGATCAAGTGTAGGTCAATGTTAATCTTTAGTTTACATTTGTAGACTAAAGAGCCTGAGCGTTAATTCTAGCCTATACATTTCGTGGGCTCCTTTTGATTACAGAGACACTCTGTCATAACCATTGGTTAAAGCCACTTTGGTTAAGCACCTCTGATAAGCAGGTCCATAGTCAGTAAAAACACTGTAGTTGAAGAATCTGCAGAATTTTCGTACTCTTCGCTGTTCTTGAAAATAACTATACTTGTGAGTAATAACTTATAATTATGGGCTTCATATATCACCAATACCCGAGATTACACTTTATGGTTAATGTGATCATATCTGGAAAATAGCAATAGCCTTGAAAATAGCAATATCAGTTTTGTATCCACATTTGGATGCCTCTCTATCATAACACTACTTTTGGGAGGGCTGGGGTGGTGGTGGTGGTGGTGGTGGTGGAGGGAGTGGGGTCTTATGAGTAACAGTTTCAGAAACTGGTAAAAGTATGCTCTCCCCCCATGTCTGTACCGGAAGGTGGAATTAGAGAGCATCTGGACTTGAACATGCCTTTCAGTTAAAGTCCACAAGTTTATCATTATTAATTTTAGTGTGCTAGTCAATTGAGTACTATAATAATGAACAATTCATCCATGCTTTGGCAATGATTCCCCCCCCCCCCCCCCCCCCCCACCTCCGTTTTGTCTTCTGGAAGTTTGAACCTGAACATTCGATGCTGTTGAACAGCAAGTGATAACAAGAAGAATGCAGTGCTTTTTCACTATGGCCGTTCTTGTTCCAGATTTTCAGTTGCACTGACTGCCCTTCGAGACTTTTGCACCCTGCTTGAGGAGATAAGTAACCGATTGTTTGTATTTCATCTTCATTCTTGAATGCTCTTTGAGTTGGCTGAAGAAGATCAAAGAGGTCAAAACGCTTCGCATTTGTTTTGCGATTTGTTTATTCTTTTGCACATTAATTTCACCCCCCCTGCTGTTTGATCTTTTAATTTCTGCCTGCAATCACCTCACTTGAGACCAACAGAGTATATGAGTAGCAAAGTGATGCATGATCCATACAAATGAATGCTTTGAATGTGTGCATATTGCTGGCTGAATTTACCTTCGTACATCAAACTGTGTGATATGTCTTCTGTGGCATCTTTTGAGTTTGTCCATCATATTGTATAGTGTGTACATGCTTCATATGTAGATCATATTTTGTGTGTTTGGTGGTTCACCGAGTTAGTGCTTCATTATGTTGATATGTCTGCACCTCAGTTCCAGTATTTGCATCATATGGTGTGGTATGTTTGCACTTCAGAAATAACTCCAGTGTTTCAAGGCATCTGAAGGAAGTTCAGAGCTCTGCTCCGATGACTGGCGTGATAGCAGCAACTAAGCTTTTTACAAGGAATATATAAAATCCATTCTTACAAATTTTTGAAATAAATTGTCACAAAAGGTGCAGTAAGAAATAACACAAAATACCTTACAACAGTGTCTACAGGAACAGATAAATCATACAGAGCGTTTCCTGCATGGAATGTGAGATTATCATGAAAATACTGAACGCAAAATGAGTCATAAATACCAGTGGAAGAATAGGCATTAGTGGTTGTGCAGATGCCAAGAACACACATGAAACCAAGGATTCGGCTTTAATGCTGAAATTTTTTTTTTTTTTTTTTTTTTTTTTGGACAACCTGAGATCATACTGAAGATTTGGGCCAGGAAAAAAAAAATCTGACTGAAGTACAATTGCTTTTGGATGTCTTTGATGTTTTATTTTTAAAAGGTTTGGATGAGCTGATGAAAATCTAATCAGTAAAAGGAACATGGCAAGGTCTCCACAAGAACAAGAAGATGAGTCTTATTCTTATAATCAATAATAGATTTCCTTTTTTTTTTTTTAAAATTTCACTATATGTTTATCAAGTCATTAAACGCAACTGCCTCAAAAATGCACACTACTCTTCAAGACAGACTAACAGAGTGAGACAAAGAGATACACAAGCACTGGTGAACTGGAACAACCGTAAGCACCCTTTTATTTTTCATCACAAATTGTGACAGTGATTAAAACTCCTCTACAAAACATGGTTCAACTTACACCCACACAATTCATATTAGCATATGCACAAAACCGCATTCATACAACGACATCTATATGCTTACGATCAATGTGAGCAGTTTTCAGAACTGGATACAGAGACTAGAAATGTACAATGAGAAAAGGAGAAAGTGGGAACACAGACAAATAACTCTGTTAACACACACTCAAAGGCAGAGAGGGAACAAAACAGCAGTGAGAAAAGAAAAACAAAACTCTGTGAAGAGGGCAGGCAGGCTGAAGGTAAAACAAAAACACAATGAAAACTACTCAAACAATGAGAAAATATGCACAGTTGTCCATGGATTAAAGGGGTGGACGTAATTTGGACCCTGCTTCAAGAAAAGGACTTTCGTGGCCAGTTAATATCTGTAGCACTAGAAGATCTGAGTGTTTGAGAGAGAGAGAGAGAGAGAGAGAGAGAGAGAGAGAATACAAAATGATTCTTAATAAGGTTCTGTCTTTTAAGGCCAATCACAAGAGGGCAAGTAGGGAAGGGACTGTGACATAAATGAATATTGCAAAATGACAGTAGATAGATGATGGCACAAGATCATCATGCTCTTCACTCCAGAACTTAAATTGATTACTTAATGTGTTTGTTAATACCTCTCCACAAGTATCTAACACACCTTCCTGCAATACTGACTGCAGAGGAAACCCACCTTCCCGCAATACTGACTGCAGAGGAAAGACACCATATAAAGTCACGACACACCCTGACAAAGTTCTCCATTCGGATCACCAATACTATTGTCCAAACTGGTTCACACCTCTTTAACCATTTGACCAGGACTATTCATTTCTTTTCTTGATATCTCTGTAACTTTCATTATCTCGCTTGCTGATGTCCCAAATGCTGGCTTTGGTATCATGATTCACAAACATTTGCCGGTAGTTTTCTTCCATGCTGTTATTGTTTTCAGATATGGATTTCCTTTCTGCACACAGCCCCTACCTCAGACACTTGCACCACACATGGTTTGCTTGAGTCTGCATTTCCAGCGTGGAAGACAGTCAAAATCTGTGTTAGTGACACAGTAAACCACATCATTCGCGTCAGATAATGACAGAAAAAGGGGGCTGGGAGAAGAATTGAGAGAAAACATCAGCACGAACAGATTTGTTGTTTGAGTGATCAGCAACATACAGTAAAGTGGGTGGTGTTGGCATGAATGAGAGAGAGAGAGAGAGAGAGGCAGAGAGACACACATACACAGTCAGACAGAAGGAGAGACAGAGAACCATAGAAACCACAGGAAGCAAATACCTAACACTGTACAGGCAGGCATAGATTTAAAAACACAAATCCTGCAAATACAAGAAACAGTATACTCCACACAGAAACAACATTATCATGTACAGCCATGTTCCTTGTGTCAACTTATACACTTTTGCATCATTAGTGAGTACTGCAGCACACAAAGAATAATCCTCTTGCAGGTTTTGCTCCTTTATCACATCTCTGGACAGTGATTTCTTGTTAGACTACCAGTGCAATGGCAGAAACTGACATTTCACCCATGAAATCCTCAGTGTGGGCTGGGAGGGGAGGAGAGCTCAGCCATTTAAAAACTTATATTCTAGACTGGTAGGCCTATCATGTTGAAAAAAAAAAACAAAAACCCAAAAACAAAAAACCCACAGACAAACATATATAGCTGTGTGCTCTAAATGTCCTGAGATGTCTTATCTGCACCGTATAAAACACAGATTTTCTGATTAAGAGGGGTTCACATAATCTTGACATACAACTGAACACAGCTATCAACAGAATTGAAGCCAAACCCTCAAAACTAATTTTCAGCTTTCAATTCATACGATTAAGGACCAGTTTAAAACTTATGTCCGTCAGATAGGTAGCATAATTTACAATATAACTGGATTGTGTTGTGCATGAGTGACATATCAATACTACCAAAAAAATTATCACTTAAGGAGATCAGATGACTATGAAATAGTTAACTGTAGAAGTGCCGATGAATGCATCATTTACTATGTTGGTTTTCTTTCTGACAGGAAGGCATTCCTCCCAAATAAAAAGCAAAAACAACAAAAAACCCTACTGATGATAGAAAAAAATAAAGACTTAAAAGCACCCATGATGGCTATCGTTTTTATTGTGAGGGGGTGGTGGTGCTCAAATGATCATTCCATTCATCCATTTTTATACCATGTGTTTAATTTCTGCACTCCACTTTTCCATAAAAGTTCTCAAATTATGTACTTCCATTTCCTTTCCATTAGATTCAGTTGAAACACAACTGATCTCAAACATACATTCACAAAGCTATACATCATGCATTTTTAGCCTTCTCTACATCCTTTGCTTTTTCAAGTCTTTCAAAGAAAATGAAACTGCATGACACATCTCACACACACACAAAAAAAGGATTTGGATGATCTGACAAACAAGCTGAGTTAGAATGTTTACATTTTGCTTTAGCTTGGGCAGACATACAAACATTTAGTGATAACAGCAACCAACTTTGCTAATGCATAGGAGCAATAAAAGGCACATAAGTCACACCTTTCCAAGGCTGAAGACAATCCGGTCTAAAACAATATATCCAAGAACAGTCAAGATGTCTTTTAAAAAAGTCTCCACATGCTGCCAAAATGTGATGTCCTCATTTTGTTAAATGTCCAAATGATTTGGAGTGCAGCGCTCAAGGCATGTTGGCACTGCGAAGAGGCAGTTTGGTTGAAGCTTTGGATCCTCCTGGCGTGCC
This sequence comes from Conus betulinus, assembly GCA_016801955.1. NCBI lineage: Eukaryota > Metazoa > Mollusca > Gastropoda > Neogastropoda > Conidae > Conus > Conus betulinus. The sequence continues at coordinate 185,927 of JADBJO010001738.1, forward strand.
ATTCTTGGATGGAGGTCGCCCCTTGCTGGGTGTGCGTGCAACACGTGTCTTGCGAATGGCATTGGTGGTGGGTGGCTTCATTTCCTTGTTGCTCTTGTTCTCTTTGGTGTCTGGTTCTGACATCACTGAGGCAGTGCTTTTCTGAAAAAAAACCCATCCATTGCAATCAAGAAACCACTGACAACAGTTCAAACTAATTTCAAACAGACAACAGGCCAGGACAAATGGCCAGTGAAATAAAGGAGAGGCAGAAGGCTGGAGAGGGAACCATAGATACCTGGATTTTTTTTTTTTAAAGCATAGCACTCCTATGTGATGTGCCTAGTCAAACTCAACAGCAATCAGTCATACTTTGCTTTGAACATGACATGGATTAAGAAGACGACCTGACCTACAAAAAAAAAAAAAAAAAAAAAAAAAAAAAAGAGAAGATTGAGATAGCAAACAATGAAACAAACTAATAAGGCAGCAGAACTATGAACCTTTTAAAAAAAATTTTAAGCAAGTTTTTTTTTTTTTTTTTTAAATCCTCTCCTGATTGTAATGGGCCATTTTTTTTTTTTTTTTTTTTTTTAAGGAAACAAGTCAACAGTCTGAAACAGTCACAAAGAAGAGTCTACATTGTCTCAGTTCTGTTTGTGGTGCCACAAAGTTCAGGAAGTCAGTTTTCTTTCTTTCTTTTAACATTTTTGTTTTTTTTGGCCTAGCATTTCCTCACAAACTGTAGCAGCATAGCACTGTTAACAAAATTATGGCACACTATGCCAAAAATGCAGCGCTTGGCAGCTCTGAGCAACATTCACCGATTCAGGACGGTTGGCAGCCATGTGCATTTATAGTTTGTACAGATCAAGATGTGGATCTTGAATGATAACATGAGAGATGTATTCATATAAAAAGAAGTCCTTTGGGACATTTTTTTTTTTTTTACCCTCAAGAAAGAAGTTAAACTATTTCCCTGTCTTTACAGGTATATAATTGCAATTTTCACTGCCTTTCATACAAGCTATTCACCACTTTTATTTTGAACTGACCACACTTTGTTACTTGCTTATTTCTGACGCATTAAGGAAGTGATAATTTGTTTCTCATTCTTGCCTACTTATCTATTTTTAACATGATTATTTTTACAAATGAATATACCTATCTTTAAATCTGACAGTCTAGAAAGCAAACCATAGCAGTGACAACAATGGCTGTGCTAATGATGCAAATGTTATAGTCTGCTTCAAAAGTTGGGCTTGGGTCTCCTTAAACTAATCAATCCATCCAGAGAGAAGGAAAAGTCATTCTGCTGCATTTTCATCATGGTTCTTAGAATGCAGGACTACTTTTCGAGAAGCTGATGCTGATGTAGCAAGCTCTTTCATGTCCTCTCACAAAGCTATATATTCATATATTTTTCTTTCCACTCAAAAGAATATGGTAATCTAAAATCGGTAATGCATCTGTTGGAAAAAAAAAAAAAAGAGTAAAATTTAACTGAGCATACACGACGAAAATGAGAAAGGGGACCACTGTGTGACTACAGGCAATTCTGAATGTGCTGGAAATGTTAAAAACAATACAAATGTGCTGGTAATTAAATAAAAAAAATGAATAGTGCAGTTGATGTTGAAATAAGTTACAATAAAACAACTGATGAAAATGGTTTGAAGAAAAGGGACACCAGGTAGTTGAGCTGGAGAGAGTGACAGGTAAAGAGAGAACAAGCAAGAGACAGAGAGGGGGAGACAATGTAAACGTGATCTCAATCAACCGATACCAGCATTCAGTGCGGCACATGGCAAGCAGGATCCCTTGTTGCGTCTTAGGTCTGATGACAGTTAGCCAAGTCAATCCTTATTTCTAATGTATTCTCATAATCTGTATCTTCTTAACAAGAAAACCTGTATCAATAGAACAATACTGACTTAATTCATATCCCTCTCAAAAAAGACTGCATGGAAATGTATTATGATCAATCTGGCTGCATCAAAACAAGAAACGGAAAGGGCAATGAGCTCAATGAATGTGAAAGCAAACCTGAATCTCTTGTTGGTGGACCAAAGTATATGCCTAGTTCTACTGCATAAAGGAGACATTTTTCAGCTCAGATGAGAGAGGGATGAAAATCACTGTAAGTGCAATGAAGACTGTCTATGTCATTGTCTACATATGAACTGTTTGAAATTATCACAAATGTGTAGTTCAGTTAGAATTTATCACAGCAGTTGTAGTTCTTATGTGTTGGTACAGAACTATCTTGAGTTTTTCATCTGTTTTCCTACCATGCACACAAACATATCGCCTTTGTCTCAAGTTTGTCAGGGTCTGGTACAAGCTGTGCCCTGAGGCCATCGCAGTCCCACATGGGGATCATCTCTGCATGAGAATGTATCTGAGGAATTATGTGAGAAAGGATCCATTCTATTTAGTTCTACCTGGCGGACAGAAATGTGACAACACTGGGATCTAGTAGTTTACCTTGCTACGTCTGCTGGCAGTGGAAATGCCGGAAGTGGTTGAGCACTCACTGCCCGCGTCACTCATGTTGCCATCCTCTCCTTCTGGTGTTCCCTGATGGGTCAAATAGGGCACTGCCATTAATGGCCCGTACAGGGAGTGAGAAAAACAAAGCGGCAATAACAGGGTCTGATTTGATGTTGGTATCAGCCTTTCATTGTAAGGATGATCCAAAAAGTGGAGTCATGGGTTTGAGAAATCACAACCACCTTCACCGAGATTTGTCCCACACTGTACTTCTTGTTGGAGCTTCAATTTCTCTCTCACCACTGGTGGTTTTGGTGCTAGTGTTTCATACAAGAGAATACACGAGTCCCAGCATGTTGCATTCATTTTCTTTGTATAAAATAATTCCTTCTTGATCATAACTGTGCGTATAGAAGAATTTGTGTTTATCATTTCTGTTTACTCTGCCTCACAGATGAACTTGAAATTTGATTATGGCCGTGTAATGTTCACAGATTGACCCCAACAACATGGTCACACCTGGTTGAATAAGTGATTTGTGACTAGGTTTTGAAGAGAGGCTTGAACATCATCTACTGCTCTAAAGGAACAAATGCTTTTTCTTCATATATATATCTCACATTATTGGCCTAATGAATATAATCTTTACTACGAAAAGAACATATCTGTGAATATCATTATGGTTCTGAAAATGTCAGTCATTTGCTGACAAGACCTTGTCAGAAATAGAAAATAATTAAAATAGATTGAGGATTGCAATAAAATTGCACATTACTTAGTAAACAAAACAAGGAAGAAAATGTTAGGGAAACTGAACAATGCTTAGATTAAAAGAAAAAAAAAGAACATGCATGGGCGACAAAAAAAATTAAAACAAAACAAACAAAAAAAAGATATGTAAGTGTATATTAGTACAAATTAAGATAAACATTAACTTCCACATTTACTTACCTGTAGAGAGGAGTTGGTGGAACCAGGATTTGACAACGCCCCACTCATAGAGGCCAAGGAATCACTACCCCCTTCATTCTCCTCCTCAGGGTTCAGAGGGGTCAGATGCAACGGGAAGGGGTCGGGGCCAGGCCTGTAGCGTTCCTGAAATCGACTTCTCAGCTCCTCGTGTTCTTCAGTCTTGGTGAGTGTGCGTGGATAGCTGAACTCTCGTCGCTGGGGGGTCTGGCCTATGGTCAATAAATTGGGGCTATGAAAATGTCTTATTTGAGAGTCTCTTTGTATAGAAAATACAAGGTTTGTGCAGTTACTGACAGATGACCACATTGTGAAACAGTGAATCATTCATTTCAGCGCTCTCTGGTTTTAATTTTTTTTTACATAACTGCTGGCAGAATACTAACGCAGTAACTATACATATCTTACTTTCAGAAGAAAGGATAATGATTTCTAGTTTCACAGTTTTTTTTGCTGCAGCATAACCAACTTAGCGTTCTTTTTCCCCCCCTCAAATTTTGATAGCGTAGATGAGTCCAGTCACTTCTGACCTGGTAGACAAGCACATCAGAGTACATTTGGTTTATCCGTGTGCGTGAGTACGTACGTCTGCACGAAATCATGTATATATGACTAAGTGAATACATAACTTCTAACTGACAAGCAGGACAGCCAGTTACCTGTGGGCACATCGATTCTTAGCTCCTGCTGGATGAACTTGTCCAGCTCCTGATCACGGCTCTGCAGACCTGCATCCACAGACTGACACACTGCAGTCACCTCTTTCAGGGCTTCAGCCCGAGCGTGCTCCTGTTTTTGCTGTTCTTCTTGAGACCGTGCCTGGTTCTCTGATACAATAGCTCTTGCACTGTCCAGAGCCGTCGTGGTGTCTGTGGACAGTTTCTGTTCAGAAAGACAGAACCTTTTACTAGATCAAACTGTTTGAAAAGTTCAGTTCTGTGTTTCTGATACCTACCAACAGCCATAATCATGAAATCATTGAGACACGTGAAGGATGAAAGGGGGAAGGAAGGGTGGGGTGTGGGGTGGGTGGGGGAAAAGGAAGTGAAGGGACAGATCTCCAATCTACTTAATCCATTCAGAAGATCCAACTTTTGACATAGGTCTGAAAGACCCTGAAAAAATGTTTCTTTCCAAAGTAGAACACACATGCACACGTCAAGATTATTCTCTCCATGCAGTATGCAGTTTTCAAACCCTTCCTATCATCAGTGTGAGACAAAAAAATCAATGCACAATACGCAGCATTGCTCCTGAATTCATTACACGAGTCTGTCAGCAAATTCTGTCTTGTTTGGAAATTTTCATTTGAACTGGTGAGAAATGGAAAGTAATCTTAAGATTCTGCTCGGAATTGTTTCTGTTATGCATGTAATCTGTTTGCATACTATTTACCCCTGTAAGCATGTATGTCTTTGTTGTTAATAGACATGACATGACATTGTTGGGTCCAATATAATTTAACACAGCAATAATTTATGTCTAACAGTATATGAATGATGTCATTTTCTTCTCTATCACTTTCATCTACATCCTGTCCACTATGACGAAAAGTTTTTAAGTACCTTCCACACAAAATCCCTGACACTGACTACACACTGGCTGCAGTATTTTCTCAAGCATGGAAATGCATCATTTTGAGTGTGTGTGTGTGTGCACATGTTTGTGTATCTTCTAACTGTGTGAGTACATCAGCAAGATAACCTGGAAAAAATGTTGAGAGAATCTTTACAAAGACCTCTTTGTATGACCATTATCAACACAATACATATGGAGGTTTCCAAGGTATTTACTTATGAAACACTGAAGAGAGTAAAATCTTAAAAAAAAATGGACTGATACAGGAAGGTGATCTCCAACAGAGATCGATCTCCTTTATCAAATGCAAATTTATTTACTCTTTTGAATGCATATCTCTGCACAAAGGCCCATTTGCGTAAAGTCAATGGCTGTACAGTACCTGAAGTGATCCCTGAAGATGGTCCAGCTGCTCTTGTACAGCAGAGTCCTGGTGCTCCACTTGTTGCTGGACGGTGCTCACATGATCTTCCCACATCTATGACATACACCAGCGCATGTTATGCCAGATAAGCACTGGCTTTTTAGCTAAATATTCCACCAAGACACCGCTTTATAAATGACACAGGCAGCTTTTGTATACCTGCAACCATTTCAAGTCAAACACACACTCTTGAATGACAGTAACATTTTCATACAAGCTACATGTTCATAACAAAAAAAACAAAAAAAAAAACCCCATGACTTTATGCCAAACTTTTCCTATACATCAGAATGGCAACAAAGAGCACTAAATTACAAAACTGCGTCAGCCACACATTACTTTTCAGCAGCCATGTGTTGCTTCATACCAGCTGAATAAACACAGCAAGAGCTAGACATATGGAGGGAGGGAGGGATTCATTCAAGGACAGATGAACGAAAGAAAAGAGGAAGGGAGGAGAGTACTCACCTGTTGGGAGGTGCGCAGGGCTGTGGTCAGCTCAGTTTGCAGCTGTGTGTTGGCTACTCGGCACTCCTCTACCGCTGACCCATACTGTAACACACACCACACTGTTCTTTCCATTGGTTTTCAGCCATGATAGTTGCATACTAGGCCCTGCTACAATACTGATACTCACAAAGCTAAAATGATCACTCCCAGTTCCACTCTCTCCTTTCGAGAGCTGACACACAACACATTTTTACAATACACACCACTCTCAGTTTGGCACTGCTCCCCCTCCTCTGACATTCCCCAACTTCACACACACATACTATGTGCAAATGCGGTTTAAACCAAACACTTTTTGAAAACAGAAATGCCTTAAAAAATCTACCACTTTTTGTGTTGGCTCATTATTTAGCTTTAAGCAATGTAACAGTGACTCTGTATATGTACTCTAGATCAGTTTCTGACAATTGCAGATCAGTCTCTGACAATCACTGATTTGCTAATCATGTCGATCACTGTGACCAGCAATTTTCAACTGAATCCATGCAGAAAGCTTGCTTTTCTTAAAGATTATACTATTCCTGCTTTCAAAATCACCATCTTGAAAGTGATCACATCATTCTAGTCTTCTTATGATATCACATTCTGATCAAACAGGTAGTGACGTCTGGCTACTTTTGTGTGTATGTGTGTGAATGTGTGTGTGTACGCGTGTGCGTTTAAATTAGTTCTTCATATCTCAACTCCATGCAGTCTAACAGACTTCACACTGGTATTGAACAGTCTCATCCTTGTGCATCAGGTCACAGGCCAAGAGCTTGAGAAAGTGATATGGAGAGGGAGCCCCCCCCCCCCCCCCCACCAAATGTTGATGAGGTACAGACAATGACAAAATATCAAGTATCATTCTTAATCTACGGGACTTATTTCACAATATTTAGCAAACCTTTTCACACGATTCTGTCTGAATATCCACTGGTTGTATCATTACTGATAGCAGATTGCGTACAGTCAGAATAAAATCACTAAGTGTCAAGAATGAACCCAGATGGAAGCTACTCACTTGTTCCAGGTGTGTGGTATGTGCTGTGCAGTGAGCAGTCATCTCTGCCTGGTGGGTCTTCTCAGCTTTTTCCAGCATGTCATGCAGGTTGTCCATGCGGCTGCAGTTCCATTGGAGGGAAAAAAAACGATGTAGTATACAGTGAGTACCATGAAATTTGGAAGTGTTATCATGCTGAGCCAACTCTACATTAACAATATTCTGACATAAAAAACCAAACCAAACCAAGAAAGTCTTTTGCAATTTCCTTTTTCTTTTCTATTTTTGAAGGTTAGGGGGTGAAGGTGTATGAGATGGGGGATGGGGTGAGGGGGCGTCATAATTACCTGACTTGGCAATTCCCATCTTGCTGATATGGGTTTTCTATCTCAGATTTAAATCAAATGAGTAACGGGAGCACTGAATGTGCAGTCTGGTAAACCATGGTTTCCTATGGCAGAAACAGTTCTTGGGATCATTGTCTCTGCTGCAGTATCAAGATACTGGAACAAAGTGTGTGCGCAGTTGTTATTCATGGGGTTAAATCCATACACAGTTCTCATTAAATTATCTACAGAGGAACATAGTCTCTTGTTGACATGGCACCCCATGTGTGAAATTTTGCAGAAAACTCAGCCTTTATGATACAATTTGTACATCTTGTAACAATATTACAAGGGTTGATAAGTAACTTTCATTTAAAATAGTAAATAATAGATAGATAGTGTGTCTATTGTAGAGAACAGAACTTTAAATATCATACATTTAACATTGGTACATTTTTGCTGTTATGTGGAGTAACTTCAATGCAAGAAATATAAACATTTAATTTTTCATACTTTTATCTTCAAATGAGGTTTAGTCAATTTTCCTTTTTTTTTTGTTTTTGTTTTGCTACCATATTAGTCTGCAAAAGTTCAGTAGCCAAATGGAGTATGTAGTTTTAAGAAGTAGGGCAAAAGAAATCAATTCATCCTACAAAAACATCTGCCTTTTATGCTGCTAAACTACCTAAAATGCTTGGCTCAAATTATCCTGATACTGAGAAATGATCAATGTGCCCATGAATGAGAGAGAGAGAGAGAGAGAGAGAGAGAGAGAGAGAGAGAGAGAGAGAGGAGAGAGAGAGAGAGAGAGGACAATGACGTAAAAAAGACTGCACTGGGCTGTGTTATTAGTTGCTTACAATTACATAATAATCTAGCCAGTGAAAGAAGACAGGCTGCAGTCTTGGCAGGATACATTAGACAGCATTAGACCATAAAGATTTATCTGATCACTGAAGGGATGTTCAGTAAAAGTAAGGTATGCACTGCTGTTATGTGATCCTGAACAGAAATGGAGCACATGTAAATTTCAGGTGTTGAGGCAGGATCAGGATCAAAAACACAATCAAAAACTGTTTTGCATCATGAGTTTCTCACCACAGTTTGGAACAAAAAGGTAAACAAAAGGGTAAACATTTACTCACTCTTGAACTTGGGATCGAAGGTGGTTTCCAGTGCACTGAGCTGTTTCCAACTGAGATGTAACCTTTCAAAACAGCAACAACAACTAAAAAGGTTAAAACACTCAATTCTCGGCAACTTTTTGTACTCTAACATGGCCTTTTTGAACATTCACAAAATGTACACAAAGAGAGAGAGAGAGAGAGAGAGAGAGAGAGAGAGAGAGAGAGAGAGAGAGAGAGAGAGAGAGAGACAGACAGACAGACAAAGAGAGGGAGAGGAGAGAGAGTAAACACATCAGACCTTGAGTATAATGATCACTGATACATGATGCATGCTCTCAGATGTTAACTCCATGATGTTTTGCTTTAAATTTGACAAGCTGCTCACACATTGTAATTAGCCCAAACAAGAGCATCCGCAAAATGTAATTAAAAAAAAAAAAAAAAAAAATGTATGTACAAAGGCTTTGTTTTAAAGGAAACTGTACATGCCATAAGCTTGATCATTTAATTAAAAACAGTCTTTCCCACAGACCAAAAACTATAGTTTTCTCTCCGATTGGAGTTCTGAATCAGGTCAGACGCAACTTTTTCCAAGAATAAGATAGTACAACAAAAGCAGTTCTTATTTTGAGATGCAGCTCAGTTTTGTTATTAGTGACAGGACTAACACTGAACAAGCTAATATAACTAAGGGAACATTATTCTAATGGAAAAGTTATCTAATACTTTACAGTGCCTTTGCTTATGGAAGCAGAAACATTGTAAGGCAACTTACATATCATTCACACTTTTTTTCCATTTTAGAATACAGCAACATCTCTTAAAACAATTGCAGATATTTAGAAGGAGCACTCATGAAAAAACTGTTCTTACTTTTTAAAAGGAAACATACAAAACATGGGCAAACCTGCTGCATGTGGTTATCTCGATCAACATTTTGCTTGGACACCAGCGTCATCAGTTCTTGAAGTTTGCTCTCAATATTCTGCAACAGGAACATTGGTATGGATGATTCATTCAGACTCTAGTGTTGGACCTCTCATATGCTCACTCAGTGTGGTTCAGTGGATATAATCAACCCTTGATATCTCACTTTCATTCTCTAACAGTGTGAGCCTACAAAGGAATCTGACCAATCTTTCTAAATATGTTTTTTGTTGGTATTCTTTTGGTATGATACAAATACATGTACCAGGCGCACTAACAATTAGAAGAGAAACTCTCATAGAAATCTTTTGGAAGACATGCTCAGGTCTCAGAAGCTAACTGATGAACAATAGACAGTTCCTGAACATTGTTTCATTTCCTCCTGACACAGATAAATGTGAGGTAAATGGTACACTTACCTGACTGTAGCCAGTCTGGGTGACATCAAAGTTCTGCGATTCCTCCTCCCGTAATTTTTCCAGCTGCTGACTTTGCCTGTCAACATGGTCCTCCACTACTGCTGACAATCCCACAATGGTCTCCCACACTTGCTGTCGATGGCTCTTCATTAGCTTCTCCTGTTCTTGTTTCTGGGTGTGAAAAGAGCAACATTCTTAAACACTGATATTCCTGATTTTTGATGTCCTCTTATATTATGAAAACAAGAATACCATATTGCATATTTTTAGATTAGGAAACTGACATACATAATTCCATGTAATTCTTCAGGATCTGAAAAGCTTCAGCATTAATTTTCTTACTTCCAGGTGAAATGAATATTATAAAATTCTTTTCTATTTTTGTGTGATATATTCTTGATTTTTTGCCCATCAACGAAGATAGTTTCAATAACAAAAACTTTTTTTACCCAGACTAGTATATACTTTCAAAGTCATAAACATTACTGTGGTAAACAAACATAAAACTTTAAAAGAATCCCACCCCACCCCACCCCCAACTAACATTATCGTTTTTCGTCTGCCACATATGGGATAAGCTTCATTGCGTGTTTTCTCACTGGCTCAAACTGTGTGGAATAAAAAAAAAAAAAAAAAAAAAAAACCCCAACCCCTTCACTATTTCAAAGTATAATATTGAAAATTTGTCAAATCAAAACAATCTTTTGTCAGAAAAATTCTTCACTCTATGAAACATGACAATGCAAACATATCATAGCTTATTTTGAAATCAAGTGCACATGCAGTGCATCTGACATATGAAGCACCAACTTTTGATGGCTGAATGCACAGATACTGAGAACAAACATGCAAAAAAACCTCATTCAAATAATTATTTTCTTAGAGTTGGTCCAAAATCATCTACCGAAATCCTGAGCATTACACCTTCAATTAGTTGCCATATACAACAAAACAGATGACTGGTTGGTAGTTGTGCACATTCCTGTTGCTATTAAATGGTATCTGTAAATTTTGCATGTTGTTAGCAAAATTAAATTTGATTCAAACTTTATAAAATTGACTTACCTTAGTAGTCAAGGAACATGAAGAATGCTATGCTAAACTCTCATACACTCTCTAACTGTGACTGTCGGCAGGACTGACCTGTGTGTGAAGCAGGGCTGACATGGTCTGGAGCTGGTCCAGCAGGTGCTGCAGCTTCTCCTCCACAGAACTCATGCCGCTCATCACCACACGACTGCACACTTCTGACAGACGGCACTCCTCACTGGTCTGCAAACCACAAAGCCAGGATTTCATTATCGTTGACAGCTCTTCTTCAACTAAATGACGGTATGTTTTGGTGTTGCTTTCTGCTGTCTGTAGTACTGCTGCACACACCTCTCAAATATTTCTGTTTATAAATTAAAAAAAAAAGGACAAAGACACAGAGAAAAGTGTGTGTGTGTGTGGGTGCATGTGTGTGTGTGCATGTGCGTGTCTGTGTCTGTGTGTGTGTTTGTATGGCATACTTTCATTACCTCTATCCCCTGGCCTTCAAAGAAACATGCTTTGATAATACAGCTTTTTTTTTTTTTTTTTTTTTTTGCTTGTTTCTCTTTTTCTGAAAGAAAATTCTTTTTTCACTTCTTTCCAGCAGAGATTTCGAACTTGTCACAAAAAGGGGAAAAAAATTCTCCACCTTCCAAAAAGCCCAAGTAAGTCAAGAGTCCCAGTCAACTGTGTCATCTGAAGTCAGGGCGACTCACCTTCATCTTGTTCACAGAGGAGGCCAGACTGGTGCCCCAGTCCTTTGCGGCAGTGAATTTCTGCTGATGGTGCTGGGTCAGCTGATCCAACTGTGATCCTACAAGAGATGACAGGGCACCAAACTCTCCCTGCAGCTTCTTGGCAAAGTCCTCTTGTCTACTCACACTGGAGGCTGAAATGAGATACATACCGTTTACTCTAGAAGTGCTGTTGGTACAGCTTTTAACTAAAATGAGTGCACTTCCTACAAACTGTGTGTACACATCTTCTTAATTTTTGTAAATATGGAATGTGGAGGCTGGAGGGGATCTTCCCAAGGGGGGGGGGGGGAGACGACACTGTTTTTTTTCCTCTATATTTTTTTGTTGTCACACTACTGACAAAGCAGAGGGTAGGGGGATACCTGATCTTCCACTGACTACAGTAGGAACTATTTTCTCTCAACACAGATTACTTTCAAACCTGATTATTTGCATACCTTTGCTCAAATCGACGCTCTTTGGTCAGCTTTTTTTTTCCCTTTTCTCTTTTTAACAAATTTCTTGATCTGTAGTCCGTTCCATTGTTCCAACATAGTGACATGTTGTCAAAGCAGGGTTCATACAGACTTGGAGAAACAAAATTCCCAACCTTTTCCCAACCCCTGCACCGGCTTTTCCATCCATGTTAAATCTCATACACACATGGTAACGGCAGGTTAATTTCATTTTCTATACACGGGTTTGTAACTCTTGACAACAAATGGTTACACTCCATAAGTAGAGCAAACTGTCAGTTGTGATGTTGGTGATTTTCAGACAATTAGAATTCATTTGTTTGTGCCTTTGTTGTTTGGTTTTCTATCTCTTTAGTTTTGAAGATGCTTGTTGGAGTTTTTGAAGATGCTTGTTCACTTTTCCCAAACCTTCCCAACCCCAGACGCCATAAGCCAATTTTCCCAAACTTTCACAACTGGGAAAAGGACCATCCGTTTTTCCCAAACCTTCCCAACCTGTGGGAACTCTGCAAAGACTCTCATAGTTGTGATTTTGTGCTCATGAGTTCGTGAGAATTGTTGCTCAATGGTAAAAGCACACTAAGACAACATGATTATTACACACATGTCTGAATTATTGCTCAAGAACATAATTTCTAAAAATTTTTTGTCCAAAGTAGTTTTTTCTAGTTCATTATATTCATCACATTTTCGCTAAACATGTGTAAAAAGAAATGTATTGTGTGGGTAAACAGGTCTCAAAAAGACATGGATACAGAGGAAAATAATTCAAAATGCTGAGTTTTACAACTAAGCCAAACAGTGACTTTGTTGACACTAAGAAAATTAGGGGCCTTGGGGGAAAATAGACATCTGCTCCCAAACCTAGAAAACAAGTCCCCCTACCCTTTAAAAACAAAACAAACAAAATAAAAAAAAAAAACAAAACACTACACTACATTTATTTCACTTACCCAAGGTGTCCACAGCTCGAGTGTTCAGTGCATAATAGGTCTCGGTAAAGTTGGTCACCTCCTGTCTCATGGCCTCCAAGCTGCCATGGAAACGCTGTTGGAAGGTGAGCTGGGCCTGCTGGTTGTGGCTCTCCACACTGCGCTTGCGGTCCAGCTTGGAGTGCAGTCCCTCTACGTCGCCGATGGACGACTCTGCAGTGCTCAGTAGCTGCAACAATACCTCTTTGTTTTCTTTCTTCTTTTCTTTTCAGTTTCCTTCCCTTCCCCTCTTTTGTCCACTATTTTACACCCACCACCCCCCCTCCCCAACATAAATTTTGATTTACAGCTAGAGATTAATGCCTTGACATGATTTATAACCAAATCAACAGACAGATTTCCCATGATGAACTTCTACAGTCAAACTGAGATTCTGCACATGTAAGAACTCAATTCATCTTCCCACTCACAAAATATGCTTTCATCAAGGACATTAAAACAAACCAATTGCAATAAATATGCACAGGCTATTATTTAAACGGTAATTTAGATCAATACCATCAACTTTTCCTACTTCAAAACAGATTCCACTACAACTCTGATGCTTGTACATATAATGGACTACTTGTAAAGGTTCATGCGTTTTCAATGCAACAAAGACTGGAGAGAACGGAAAAGTTGAAAACCTCTGTGGAATGTATTAACCTACCAAGCAAACACTGCCTTGGAACACATGGAAACTCTGACTTCAGCATTTCACTCACTTGAGAGGCCTGTGAGAACAGCTGGGTCTCCGTGGTCACGTGCTCAGACAGGAGGTGTGCGTTTTCGTCCCGGTCCTTCTCAGTCTCGCGCAGGAGGGCCTTGGTCTTGGTCAGGACAGTGGTGGCCTTGTCCAGGTTGCCCGTGGTGATGGTCAGCTTTTCGTTTGTCTCCTCCAAGTCTTTCTTGGTGTCCGTGACAGCTCAGACAACTGACCACCAAGTCAGCAAGATGATTTTCATCATACCACACTTTTTTATGTGGTAAAACTCCACCCCTTAGTTTCATCCCAAAAAATAAATCTTAACTTAACCCGTTGACTGCCCTTGCATAAACGGCGTTGGAGGTGGTTCAGGAAGGCTGTGTGCTGCATATCAAACACTGTTCGAAGTAATTTCATGATCAATATTCGGGAATTTAAAGAAGGGAGGCAAGGAGAAAAAATGGTGTAAACTATTGTAGGGACGCTAAAGGATGGTTCCTTCCCTTACACGGGTCAGTGACTGACCGGCTCGCGCTGTGTTTGGACCGTCAACTTTGGCAACTTTCGGATGAGTCATTCTCAGTTCAAGATGGTGAGTCAAGCAGACAGTTCGTCCAGGCATCATGTTTTTTAAATTTTATAATGCTCTTGAAGTGCTTCAAGAAGTTATTCGAGACCGTGACGAAGATTTCAGAGAAGCGGAAGGAAGCGATTAGGAGGAAGAAAGCTATCAAATCAACACCACCCTTTGTTAGAGAGATTGGTGTTGATGACGAAGTTGATTCCCGGCTTTGAACCGAGTGATACCGGCACAAGTTGTGCTGAATTGGAGTGTGACAAGCCGATTCCATCTGTGTCGACTGCTCCCCTCTCCTGTTGTGAGAGGTCGGGAGGAGAGTCGAGGAAGGTAAAGGGGTTCAGGACAATGGCGAGGGTCCAGTGTGAGGGAGCGTGGCAAAGGAAGAGGGCGTGGCACTTGTCAGTCTGAACTTGTTTCAGGATGGACAGATGCCAGGTGAGCGTTGACAGTTTCAAGCCTGTCAACTTCATGGATTTGTGTGTGTGTGTGTGTGTGTGTGTGTGTGTGTGTTTGTGTGTGTGTTGTGTGTGTGCGAGATGTGATGTGTGTGTGTGTGTGTGTGTGTGTGTGTGTGTGTGTGTGTGTGTGTGTGTGTGTGTGTGTGTGTGTGTGTATGTGTGTGTGTGTATATGTGGTGTTTGTGCATGATGTGTGTGACAGAGAGAGAGCAGTGCTTGTGCACAGTGTGGGTATACATTGTGTGCGAATGCGAGTGTGAGTGTGTGTGTGTGTGTATGTGTGTGTGTGGTGTTTGTGCATGGTGTGTGTGCGCGTGTTGCTTTTGCATGTGGTGTTTGTACGTGCGCGCACGCATGCGTGTGTGTGTTGCTTTTGAATATGGTGCTTGTGCTGTGTGTGTGTGTGTGTGTGTACTTAACTGTGTGTCAGTCAACTATAACTGGCATTTATTGGCAGCAGTGTAGGATCCTGATCCTTCTGTCCATAGGTTCTGTGGTGTGGTGTATTCTCTACGACACCAGTGTATTTTTCAGTTGTTAGTGTGCTTTCATCACCTGTGGTGTGGGCTTTTGCAGCTCAGTCCTATCTTTAGTAGACTTTTTTTTTTTGGTGTGGTTGGTTTTGCAATGTTTTATGTATTACCTTCTGTTATGATGACTTTTTATAGATCACATTTAGATCATGGTGAACCAAACCAAATACGTGAAAGAAAACAGACAGAATAATGAATAAGAAGTTACACTGAGTATTGTTATTTCATCTCTGCTAAACAAGACCAGTTTCCAAAAGGCTTGCAAGATGTGCAGACTGATGCTGTGGATAATGTGTGTTTCCTATCTTCTTTCCCACTTTATCTGGACTGGAGAGCCCCCTATGATATGGGTTTGCAAAAGCAACATTTCATGGACTCACGCTTTATTGTCAATACAGATGTTTGTCCTGAAGTTCAAAGGATACTAACACCAGTTTTTAGAGGTATTTCATTGTGATTTTAGTGCTATAGTTTTCTTTATGTTCTGAAAGTGTCTGTTTTTCAAACAAAACGTTCATCATTATATATATTTTTTGTCTACTCATTACAAACAAAATCAAACTATTGTGATATCTGGCTGTAGCCAGGATATAACAAGAACATTTCCAAGTATCTAAGATATATGTCAAGAATTAAAAGAGCAGTGGGCATATTAGTGAACCTAACTAAGAAAACAAAATTGTGTCCCTTTATACCTGGATTGTACTGTACCCCAGAAATACATAGATTTATCATATAAAACAACAATTGTGGGTTGTAAATTCAATACCAGATATTTACACAGGTGTTCAGTACCACTTTTTGCTGGGTTTGTATGTTTTTTTGTTTTGCTGCTGTGTGGTGGTTATGTACGTTTGCAAAGTATAATTTAAAAAAAGTTGAATTATAAGATTATTTATTATACTTAGAATCAACAAAATCAAATATTATTTTGAGATATTATAGCCCAGGGTGTAAGAAGAAAACATGCAAAAAATCTAAGAGAGATCTCTACAAATAAGTGAGCACTGATCAAATTAGTGAACCTACCGCAAAAAGTCAGATTTTACTCTGGCACACAGAAGTACAAAACTGATACAAAATAGTGGCATTAAAGGGGTTAATACACAGCAAACACAACCAGCTATCATAGCGCAGTATAGTAATGCACAGGTTGCTGGCTGGGAGCCACGAGCTCACCTTGTTCATTTCATCAGTCAGGGCAACTGATGCGTTCTTCCAGGTCATTGATATTGTCCTCCTGCTGTGTTATCTTGTTCTGCATGGCCCTGTCAACCAACATATAACAGTGTTGTGAACAATTTGATCACTGTCTTGTTCTGCATACTTCTGTGGGTAAATGCAGCGTCACTGTGTTTTGTACTGTACCCGGTAGTGCTGGACTGGGGCCAAGCGGTCCAACCTTGTGGACGAGCAGACTGCATTTCACAGAAGTTGGTTGTTATTAATACACAAAATGCCACAACCATTTTCTGCCCTTCTGCTTTGCTCTTGGAACAGACACCACACCACAATCTTGTTCAACATAGCTGTGTATTGAAAAAAAAAAAAAATCATCATGTTGTTTTCTATGAATCAATGGAAGGCACATTGTGTTTAACTTTGTGAACAAATATAATGTGACATAGTCTTATCCAGGGTGTGTTCATTATCACTTTGCTGAAAAAGGCATCAAGTACTAGGGAGGGAGTAGAGTATGAAAGAGGATATGAGTAAAGCTAGCCAATTTTTCCACTAGCAAAAACCTTCATACCACAAATGAGAAGATGCATATAGAGAAACATGCTGTCATTACTTACACATAATTTTCCTCAGCTATGTAGATCCCATTCTTTTCTCTGACTGCCTGGAGATCTCGACGAAGCCTCTCTATTTCCTCATTATATTCCTGAAAATACCACAGTAAAAACAGACATCAATTATTAGGAGAAGTACAAAGAAGCAGCAACAGCGTGTGTGTGTGTGTGTGTGTGTGTGTGTGTGTGTGTGTGTGTGTGTGTGTGTGTGTGTGTGTGTGTGTGTGTGTGTGTGTGCGCGCGTGCGTGAGAGAGAGAGAGAGAGAGAGAGA
Organism: Conus betulinus; assembly: GCA_016801955.1. Classification (NCBI taxonomy): domain Eukaryota; kingdom Metazoa; phylum Mollusca; class Gastropoda; order Neogastropoda; family Conidae; genus Conus; species Conus betulinus. The sequence continues at coordinate 203,222 of JADBJO010001738.1, forward strand.
CAGAGAGAGAGAGAGAGAGAGAGAGAGAGAGAGAGTGTGTGTGTGTTCAGGTGTTTGCACCTATTGTACATGCACTCATATTTGTAGGACTTTTGTCACATATCTACCTATCTGTGTGTGTGTGTGTGCATGTGTGCGCGCACATGTGGGTGCGTGTGCATATGTGTGTGCATCTCCATGTATGTTGCACAACCAGGCATGTGCAGTTTTGTACTGAACCATCAGAAGACTTTCAAGCATCAATCAGTAAAGGGCTCTGAAATTCTATCACCTCTAAAACTAAACACCCAGTTTGTTCAAGATATTAATGGATTAAAAGACTGACCTTGAGAAGAGCTTTCTTAGTGAGGCGCTGGTTGATCTCAGGTCGGTTGGTTATATTCTTGGCACGATGGGCATAGTCCAGAGTGCTCAAGGTTTCCTGTGCAAACAAGCAGATGCTGTAGAGCTGTCACCACCGCCATCAACGGTGTTAGAAACACAACCAGCCATCATAGCGCAGTATAGTAATGCACAGGTTGCTGGCTGGGAGCTTACAGATTTAAGCCCGATCAGATGCATACATTTTTGGGATTTTCTTTCTTTCTTTATTTTCGATCCTTGCTGGCTCCTACATGGAGTTGCTCACTTGCTGAGTGTGCCATGGGCTCATATGGGATGACTAGAACCACACAGTGGAATTAAGATCCACATCAACGATATATCTCCGACAATGTTGCATGAATTTCATAAACAATGCTCATTGACCAGGATTCATACTGAGGGCCAGCAAGTACTTACTCTACCCTCACACACTTGACAGGGTGCTTAACTTTGTCCACTCAGCTGTAGACTTAATTCCATGTCTGAATTTATGCACTGCATTACTTGTGTATTCTCTATAAAGCCAGGGCCCAGGTGTCTGGAACCCTCAGGGTTAACTAACTTCCAAATTATATCATGAAAAGAAATGAGAAGTGGTGCAGTCATGTAATCCCAGACCAAAATGAACTCTACCGCACCATCTTCCTAAGAAAACAGCCTCAAATTTGTGGCTCTTCATACCTGAAACATAAGGTGATCTCATTTTGAATTCCTTTCTATGCTCATGCTTCAGCCTATGGGAAATTTTGTTTAAATTCTTCAAAGGCTGTGCACCTACAAGCTGTAGTAAGATGGAAAAGGTAGCACCTTCCAGGTGAGGAAGCGCAGGGAGCAATGTTGGGGGCTCGGGGAAAGCCCAAACTTAATGGTTCCTTTGACTAAGCAATTATTGTCAATACAGAGTTGCTTAGCAGGCGCTGTCCTGTCTGTGTTAAATCAGAAAGACAGCACTGACCGCCATCCATGTAACTCAACAGCAATGCAGTGTCTCCTCTGGTCAGTTACCTAATGACCCAGAGCTGACAGGTCCCTGTTGACTGCTTGTACTGACACTGTGACACAGCAAGTCTAGCTTTTACTGTGTATGGGCTGGAGGGAATCAAGAAAAAAAGAATAATGCCACAGAAAGATCAAGAAATGTGTGAATACAAAATAATCAACCGACCAACTGACAACCAAAACATACAATCCAAACACAAAATCAAAATCAGAATCAAGCTTTCATTTCTCATGCACTATGAGATCTGGAACGGTAATCTGCATTTAAATTCTAAGATACAAATTCTTATGTTAAAGGAGGGAAAAAAAAAGAGTTGAGCATGATTGTGGTGAGGCTCTCTTGTAGAAAGGTCTAACCAGTTTATGTCAGAGGAATGTTGTGACAGACGATTGATATAATGTTCTCATCTCCATGACCCTAGTTTTGTAAACAAACTTCTCCTGCTTGAAAATGTGAAAACAGCAACAGAAACAAGTGAACTGCCTTAAAAACAAAGAGTACAAGTAGTTTTTTCTTTCCTTACAAAGAAGCATGTCTCAATGCAAACAAAAAAAGAACATCTGAGTTTACATGTGCACTGTTCTGAAAACATAAAGTTGGCCACACAAATGCACAAAGTTTTTTAATCAAAACTTGCATAAAGACATTCATCATTTTACATCTTTGACCATAATCTATACAAAAAATGAACATAAATATGAACATCATGTATTGCACCTATCTGTTCAAATTTCTTAAAATTGAATAAAATCAGCAAACTAAAAATTACAAACAAAAATGAACATTAACAAAAACAACACCCCCCATCGCCCCCAAGCAAACAAAAAAAAAACAAAAAACAAAAAACTAGCATGTGAGCAAAATCTAGAACAGAAACAAAAATCCAGCTGACCTCTAAATTGACAGATGCAGGAGAGATGGTGGCAATGATGGAAGTCTTGGTGCGTCCCCAGACTGTCCTGCAGCAGACGGGTCAGCTTGCTCTCTCTGCAGTATATGAAGAGGGGTTTGGGAGCAATTCAATCTTGTGCCTGCACTATTCTTTCAGCATCAAAGACCTCAAAGTTTGGAGGGCCGTAAGACCATAACACATATGACGTGAGTGTTTCTCTTACACCCCCCCCCCTCCCGCCTCACCTTCCGTAGTTCAAATGTGTGTGCCAGTGTGAATGCAAGTGATAAAAGTCATAAACGAATGAATAGTAACAGCATAGTTTGAGTCTTTAGAGATATAGCAAATTGTACAACAGCAGTTCTTTGCTTTGTTAAATGAACTCAATCAATGCTTTGAATAGTAACTGACCTGTAAGGAATGTGAGGGGCATGCTCCACCAATGCTGTGATGACACGACCCAGTGTCAACAAACTTTGGTTGATGTTTCCTGCACAACACACAGGACATTCTTTGAACATAATTCTACCCCAATAAGAGACATTATGCAATGCTTAAAGCAGCTTGCTACCAAACAGAAATTGAAAACATGACAATTTGTAATAAGAAATTGGTCTGAGTAATGCCCCAAATGCCATTCAAGAAGTCAGACATGCCAAAAATCAATGAAGCGATGCACTAGAATCCTTTCCCTTCCAAAATCTGAGAACTTACACACCTGACAAGAAAGGCGCTCATCCAAATACTGTCTCTTTTTGAAAGTCAGAGTTTTTAAACTGCTCCTTCATTTGCTCCTTAAGCTGTCTGTATTTTCTAAGGGAAAACTTCCCTGTTTTTGTAATTCCTGAACATTTCATGCGTTCTGTAACATCATTTTTGAATGTCTTAAACAAACACAAATTCAATAACTACAGAGAATTACTTGAACTTTCTGCATGCAAAACTTCAGCAATGATACATATACAACTTTAAACATCTCAAACCAAATTAATGGGGATGTTAAAAAAAAAAGTCAGATGCTGGGAAACCGGATGTAATCACTACATCAAATTTACAATCTCAAAATTCAGGCAAGGGAATGTAAAAAAGCATTTGTAGTCCCTTGATTTACATTTGCTGAATAATGGTTTCCAACACTCTTTTATTCTATGACCCAGCACCTGATGAGAAGATGGTGAAGACATTGTGAAGAACTACAGAAGGCAGCAAACCATATCACTAACATATATGTTACAATTTTTCCTACCTGCCTCTCTGGCCCTCTTGTCCCACTGCTCCAGAACGACCGATGTTCTCACTGCCAGCTAGGTCCACCTGAGACACCACACCAACCATGAAACTTTTCATAATTTGCCATTGTGTATTGTGAAGTAGGTCACTCATTTTCATTCAGATCAAATCAGGGAGTAATCATGGGAAAGGCTGATAGGTCAAAGCCGCCACTGAGGAACTGCAAGAATCACTTACACTCTAGAGATGTCTGAGGGACATACTACATATCTCCCTCTTCCCTGTCCTCCTGAATGTAAAACTTGCTTTTCAAACAGCGCAAACTATTTGAGCATGTAGTGGGTGTATTGCCGACTTTTTGATCCAGAGAATTTGTTCATACATTTCTCAATGTGTGCTGAGTGCTTTAAAACTAGTTTGAACTCTGTAGCTATAATAGTTTTTCCATAGTAAGTAATTAAAATCACTAGTGAGACATAAAAAAAATTCACCAAATTTTGGAATGGCACAGAACGATATTTATTTGTTCAGGACATCTATTTCTGCCTATGTTGCACTAAGTGATATTCACTGACTCAGGTGAAATAGTCATTAGTAATCTGTACTATATTTCTCCAAAGCTTAAAGTGAGGGCGGTAACGATATGCATTTTTTTAAGGTTTACAGCATATTTTCAAGTTGTTTTGACATAAAGACTTGAAACTTTGCTCAATTGTCTGTCTTGGTGTCCCAAGTATGTGTGCAAAATTTCACTGAGATATCTTCAGTAGTTTTTGAGAAACAAAAATAACCAAAAAATGACGCCATGGTCCACCTTAAATTAATAGCATCCTGCAAAAGCTCATCAGAGCCTGACCTTATTTTGCCTTCAATGGAGCAGATAAAATCACGACTGCCTCCTCTCAAGTTTACATATTTCGTGTTCTGTCTGCAAGCCACAAAAAATGTGACCAGCACTGTGCAGAATTCACTGCCACTTTTATTGTCTCCCCTGCACTTTTTTTTGTTTGTTTTTTTTTTTTTTTGGAGGGGGAGGGGGCAAGGGTTGGCTTTATTTTCCTGGTATCTCATTTTCACATTTCACTGAAATCAGGGAAGATCCACTGCTTAACCCTTTAAATGTATAATTTTGTTTCACCTCTTAAACACATTTACACAACTTGTAATCATCATTCATATCAACACTTTACACCCTATAGGAGGACTGAAGTCATGCACATGCATGCAGTACTGACCAGGTAAAGTTTGCCAGTCTTGAGCAGCTCCTCTCCGTCCACCGTGTTCTCCTTTATATGGATAGTCACAGAGAACACTGAGTGAGAACGACTGCAACACAGGGCAAATTAAAATGATTCATGGACATATTTCATAAATCTGGAAACTGACAACCTCCATGCTTCACAATATAGAACATGGCCAGACATGCAATGAGCTCTGGCACACAGGAATAGCAGAAAACATGACAAACACATATCACTTGTTCTCCTAGTTAAAAAAATTCAGAATTCATGACCAGTTACTTTCGAAGCTTTCCACCTGCTCTAAGAAAATGGCTATGATCAATGGAATCCTTTGGTGTATTTTATAACATGCTTTGTAGTTATTATTGTCCATGTGAAATTTGAAGTCCTCATTTGACCTTTTCCCTTGACAGCCCATGAAAGTTCTGCATCATAAGACCTGACATTTCACGCCACAGTCTCTGAACACTTCAGACTACAGTCCCAACTGACCACAATTAATAAATATCAACAGCAGACTTGTAATGTCATACAAACTGCCAATAAAAGATTAACAACACACAAATCAATAACTGAACATAACAACCCAGTGATATATTTATCACAGTTGTAACTTTCAGTAACAATTTCCTTAATTCTTTTTGCATATTAACTAAAATACCTGATTTAAAACACTATCATGTTCTAAAATTTCAATTTATGTCACAAACTGACTCTGCTCAACAAATAAGAATTGTTCCACAACCATGGGGAAAAAAAAGGGCAAGAACACAGAAAAATAGCGAGCAGAACTATAAGAAATGAAAAAGTCAAAAGTATTTGAAAAACACACAACCCTCCCCTCCCCCTTCCGTAAAAAAAAAAAAAGTAAAACAGACTTTAATCAAACACACACACACATACAAAAAACAGTACAACCTGAGTAGGCTAACCTGGACTGGGCATTCATAAGTGTGGCAGCAGTCTGGCGTCGTCGGGCTCCTCTCTCCATAATGTTGTAGACCTCATCCTTGCTTCGCACTACAACCTCCTCCAGCCCCGAGATGATCAGGGAACCCTGAACACAAAGATTTACACCCATCAGTCCTCCCAATGCTACACTCAATTATCTGTATGACTCAATATTTTCTGAACTCAAGCATAAGCAGATATTGATATTCACAACACATCCATTTAGATAATGACCATTCACTTCCTCTACTAGAACTACTGTCATCTTACATAAACACACATTCAATACACCTCAGTGTTGAATATCACAACTGGCATAAAAAACAAAAAATCCTGTAGTGAACAAAAGTCAGGCCTGCTAATCTTCTTCAAAATCTTGATGACAGAACAAGTCTACTATTTTCATATGCTTACAACTGTACAAAAGACATTTTAGAAGTGTAACAAAAATTCATAATGCTAAAAGACCTTTTTTGCGCTGTCCTCATAGATGCGCAGACGCAGAGGATCATCAGTAGAACCCAGCAAGTCAAACAGTTCTTCATTATACAGCTCCAGGAAAGACACTCGCAGAGAAAATTCCACTTCCTGTTAGGATGAGAAAACAACAACAAATAAGCAAGTTCATTCAGAAAAAAATGCTTTGCTGTGCACCTCTTATGCAGCTCGATCTCTCAGGCAAGTTCTATAGCATAATAACAGAAAAAGAAAGATCCACTCTCAATGTCATACGCTGTGCTATTTCTTTTCCTCCCACTGCAGCGAACTAGAGTTATCAAACAGCCATGCCTCTGTCAGCTGTTATTCAAACCAAGCCTGTACATACAACAGTTTCTCCCACATCCCTTCCTTTCACCTCCTCACCCACCTATCTGCAAACAGATTTCCAATTCAGAAATTTTCGCTTTTCTGTTTTCAGCTGACTCTTTGTTTCATCAGTATGGGGCAGCTAAGCATTCAGCCCTTTTTTTCCCCTTTCGTACACTTTAGTTGGATCTCTTTAACATCTGACTGTACCAACTGTCCTATGACTGGTATCTGACCCCCCCCCCCCCCCCCCCCCCCCCCCCCCCCCCCATCACTTTCCCAATGTCAGCATCATGTACAGTTTCACTATACTGACGGAATCATATAAAAGTTCAAAATGTATTAAGCCAAAATCTTTTTCCAACAATGCATTCCTGTAGTTAGTTGATTTAAATTAAAAGAATATTGTAAAGTAGTTTGTTTGGTGGTGCTTTGGAACTTACATCATTATCAGTGTCATGTCGTATGCACTACTGCAGATAAAGGAACAGGTGGCTGACGCATTCTGTCCTCTTGCTTATGAATGCATGGTAATAGTGTCATTTAGTCTCTGAAGAACAATTTGTACACTATGTCAACAGGTGTCCAGCAATACACATTTTACAAATGAAGTGTTTCTGAAAATGTGTGCATGCATGCGTATGTGTGTGGTTGTGTGTAAAACATATACTTAGCACTTCAGAGCATGCCAATATCTAGTGCAAGAAAAATATCAAGTAAACTTGTTCTGAACAGTTTATCTTTGGTTTAAAATTGCCTTGCAAGGAATTTTCACATACATATCGATCAAAATAATCTCAATGATGCCTTATGTTTAACTTCATACTATAACATCACTGAAATCAACAACGTGAAACATTAAAAGCAAACAAAGCAAAATACGTACAGAGGCAAATACCAAGTCAACAGGAAGTAAAAACTCTCCCACCTGGCTCTGTAGCTGTTCGAAGACCTGGTGCATAGCTCGTGGAATGATGCCAGATAAGGGGTCATTTTCCCAGGAGATGGAAGGGTCATCTGTCCTCTCTCCTTCCATGGTGAAGGTCTTTCCTGTACCCGTCTGCCCATATCTATACGGTAAAAGATTTAAAATCAAATTGATATAAAATTCTAAGGAAAACAATATGGTGAATAAGGAAATATTCGAATAAAAAAAAAACAACACAAAAACCCACAAAAAGGACAGTTAACTTCATCAAGCTTGTTTCTGATTAGGATAACAATGAGAATCATGCTTAGTTATATTTCAGGGTCTCTGGTCTGCAAGTTATGATATAACAGTGGTATTTGTGATAACTTCCATAAAAGACAATAGAGGTGAAACTGTCTCAGTTCAAATATTTTGTATGTTTATGTTTATGCTTGTAGCCCCTCCCCCAATTTTCAGTTGCACATTTGAAAACAGTGTTGTAAAACAGATAATGAAACAAAAAGCTAACTTTGAAATGTGCATGGTCATTGATGATGCCAAACTGCAGGTCTGTTATGCACAATTTTGTGTCAATGCAGAGATTTATGTGAATAACAATCAAACACAATATTTCAAACGCACCAGGTCAATCGATCTACTTCTTGACTAGGACTGATTGGCAAAATTTGAACAATAAAATCTGATTTGCTATTGAAATATTACATGTCGACTGGCTCTTATGAATTTACAAAATGCTTTCAGTAGAGAAATAATCCACTTCAGATCATTTCAAAAACCCTGTTGTGTTAGTTTCTTTGTCACAAGGAAAAAAAGTCACTGATGGTAAATGGATTCTTTGAAAAATCGCAAAGTATTGGTATCTGCAACTACTGTCATAACTGTAGATGATAAATTGAGCACAATACAGTGTGTGGATTGAATCATTTATAGCTCCCGGATCAGCAATATATCCAAGGTCAGAATGAATAGACTTAATGGAACATGCAGCCACCAATCGTAAGGTATGAATTTATTGTTGACTGATGGAAAATAACATGTAAAATCAAGTGATTGTCATGAACTGAATAATAAATATGAATATGATATGCAGTATCTTTTACAGTTTTAGTCGAATCTTCTACTTCTTTTTTCTTTTTTTTTTTTTCTTTTTTTCAAAATGAAAGTCTTCCAATCTATTTTTGATAAAAATACAGGTTCCACCAATGGTCTTGCAGTTACAGAGAAGCTGGGTATGCCCTTCTATTATGTAAAAGTTGTAACAGACTCCCAGGCATGATCAAGTGAGCGAATGTATTTTAAAAAAAAAACCGAACAAGAGCACATGCTGAAAAAGATGTAAAAAGACTATCAGAGTATGACTAGAATATACTTAATATTAATTAAATAAATTGTGACTATGGCAACCCATGCGAAACACGCCTGCTACGCTGAGTGTAGCTGTCGCTGCCAAGTTTAACAGTTAAAAATGTAATTCTTTAATAGCATTGGAACTTGGCTTAGTTTGGTCCATAACCCTCCCTCACTGCACTCATCCCCCCCCCCCCCCCCCCCTTGCTTCCGTCGTCATCCACAGCATTTGATATGGTATTACTCCCATAACTTAATACAATAGAAAACTTTATGCATGGGCATCACTCCCATATCTGTGAACTGTTATTTATTTCTTCTTTCTTCCCTTCCTAACATCATTCTCTGCAATTGCAGGCATCATGAGACAGTGTTGTAAAACACAATTGATGAACCAATTAAGAAAAAATCAACCATAATTCTCTTGCAGATTAATGGAGGAGCACATGGAGATAAACATAGATGTGTGTGTGTGAGTGTGAGTGTGTGTGTGTGTGTGTGTGTGTGTGTGTGTGTAACTTCGACAGTTTGAGCCATCTAAGCATTCATGAACTAAAGAGAGTGAGCCTGAAGGGTAGGTGAATGGTTAGGGGGCTGGCTTACCAGCGCCTCAAAGTACCCTCAGTAGTAGAAACCCCAATTTTCAGTATTCATAGATGTTTTCAGTAATACAAATGTGGCAGCATTTTCAAAAATGTACTCCTCAGGTCCTCATTTTCCTTGTACTAATCAAGGCAGGATCTATGGTTTACTGACATACTTTTTGCTTGAATGTATTACAAATACATATCATTATTAGTGATTAAAAATACTGATTCAGTGATTGAGCTTAAAAAGTATAAATCAGTAACGTCATCAGCCTACAAAGCTTTTGATGGGGTGGTAATCAGCACATCAACAATTGTCAACCTCCACTCCCCTCCCCAAACTGAAGTATCTTTCGAACAGCTAACAGCACTCTTCTTCTGCACAAGTGGTTGTTTTTTGCTGTACTTTGACACACAGTGTTGACCGGCAACTGCAGACCTTTTTGTTTCCTTGTACAGAAGCCAACACTGGTAAGCTTTCCCTTCTGTGTGTGACCACAAATTAATTTCTCAAATTGAGATAATAAAGTTTACTTGACTTGACTTGACTTGACCTTGACTTGGATTTCTTTTTCACCACTGGGTTCTTTGACACCATCATACTGTATGAGTGAAGACTTTTCCACCTTCAGCATAAAATGATTGCTTTCACTGCCAGTTTTTTGAGCAGGGAAAAACCACCTCAGGCGCACCAATAAAAAAGATGTTGCTGTCAGCAAGATCATAGTTCTTTTTTCACACGTACCAACAGTACCATAACCTGGCAGCTTGAAACACAGAAACTACCAATGAATTGTAGCACAAGGCACATCTGCCAATGTCAATACAGACAGCTTGTGTCAGAGCGCATACTAAGCATGCACAGTTTGCCTGAAATGCAGGAATGGCCCCAGAAATGAAAACTATATAATATTTCATGATCTGCATAATTCAGTTTTTTGGGTTTTTTTTTAAATCTGCCCATGGTACCATATTTGGGAGCTTGAAACACAGAAACTACAGACAAATTGTGGCACTAGGCAGGTCTGCCGATGATGTCAATCCACACAGTTCGTGCCAGTGAGCTCACTGAGCATGCAGTCTGTCTGAAATGAAAGTGAAGTGCCCGGAATGGCCCAGTCTGACAAAGGACATCATGCGGTCTCTCTGGTGTATGGTCTGACAACTAATGTTGTCTACAGCAGCCCAGTGGTTGACCTCAAAGTCTAATTAGTTAAAGCTGATTACTTTACTCTCAAGAGTTCTGACCAAACTGGGTACCAAAGATCACGTAAATCAATAGCAGGCCAATGTTTGCAGCCTTTTTTTGTAATGCCAGCTTCTAAAAAAAAAAAAAAAAAAAAAAAAAAGTAAGTACCCCTATAAAAACACTGACTGACTTAGTCTGAACTAAATCCATCTCAAGACTGTCATTTTTGTATTATTGTTTATCAAAGTTTTCTTCAATTTCCAATGATGTAAAAATGGTTATTTTCACTTTAAAAGACAAAATGCACATTGCTATCACATATGCACCAGGTAAGCTGTCAAACCTGCATGTTTGTAGTGTTTTGGATCATGAAGAAATTGGCAGCACAGAAGTAACTTCTGAAGTTAAAAAATCTACATAGGAAAATCACAACTAGGCTTGGAGGATGGAAGCTTTTCATGTTGTGCGTGTGGGGCCAGAATAACTCAGTGGTAGAGTGCTAGACTCGTAATCTTGGAGTTGCGGGTTTGAATCTCCACCGAGCTGTTTCGGTACAGGGGGATTTTTCCCTCAGAGTAACATTTGTTCTGACTCCATTTCCCATACAGTCCTTCGAATGAGACTATAAACCGAGGTTCTGTGTGTGAATGTACGCATAACATCTTGCACACGCATAAAATCCCATCACCAACTTTCGGAAGAGAAAGCCAGTTCGGCGGCCGTGGTATGGATAACACGTTATACAGAGCAGTCACCTTCCCCAAAGTTGGAGTATGGCTGCCTTAATGGCAGGATTAAAAAAGTCATATACACAAAAACTCCACTCCCTTTGTAGGGTAGATGGGATTAATCCTTGCCTGTCTATACAGGGAGTGTCCACAGGAGTATCAGCCTGCGTATGCCCCCCCCGCCCCCCCCTCATGTACCGCTCAGATTTACAAAGCACATTGACTGGAAAAATGGCAGACACATGCTAATTTTCACCTAGAAAGTACCTTGAAGTTGAAGCCATGGATTGAGGCTTTCACTATGTTAACGTTCACAGGTAAATTTTTTTTTTTTTTTTTTTATCTCTTTGGTAATTTTCACCCAATTTATGAGACTAAGGTGGTAAGGAAAATACAATTTCTTCTAACACATGGCACAAAAGTTTGAGCCACTATGGTGAAGGTCAATGATAATATGCTAGAACACTGTACGGTGTAAATGGACAGAGACGCTCTCATGTTCATCAAAGCAGACCACATAACTTGAGTCGATTTATTTAGGTGTGACTGAATCATAAGTTACAGCACACCCATAACACAAACTATACAATGTGCACCCTGGCACATTCATGAAATGATCCTACATTAGAGATCAAGTCTAGAACTAGAAGAAAAATATGAATGAACGTGTCTCTTTACAAACTGACCCCATGTTTTTTTTTCCACATGAACCCCAGTCTGGAGGGCAGAGTCCCTTCGGACCTCAATTTAAAATCTATTTACACTGAAAACTCTTAGTTTATCATATTAAGAGCTACACTGGATTCATTGACTAAAGTCTATTTCATGAGTCTACAATGATGGCTACTCTGCCACAAACTCTCAGTTACACTAAGACAACCATCTGTATTGCATTGTTCATAATGAACTTTCTCATACTTCTATTAGTATTAGTATTACTTTCTTTGAAGTAGCCAAACCCAACATCTTTTGTTACGTCTGTTTCCTCGTTTTCAAATAAAGGAAGTATTGAAACCAGATCTAGATGGTATTGTCACATTGTAGGTTATTCCACTAAAGAAAAGCAAACATCTCTTAAAATGGAAGGAGCAAAGGAGGGAAAGGCAGAGGGGTAGGGAGGAGGGGTCACAGATGGTACACCACACTCAGCCCCCCCTCACTGTTCTTGAAAAATTTAAACTTCACAGCTCTGCATTGAGAACTCTTCTTCAGTTTAGTATGACGTGGCAGCAACAATCCATTGTTCTTTTTTTTCAGCAAAAGTACATTTATAGTAAAACAAAAAAATTCGTTCCCTAAACATCCTACCACTTTGTCATATATATTATATAGATTCTTGAAAATGTCCAATTGGTTCTGCTTGAGCTAGGATATATTAGTGAGAATTATTTCCTAGAAATTAGAGGGTCAGACTCCATGTCCAAATTCATCTCCAAATTCTCAGGGGTCATGCTCACACTGTATAATTGCAACAAATGTACTGAAGGCATACATACATACAAGCATGAGCGCACTCTGACTGGCTCACACACATAAACACACACAGACTGAAGATGAGACAGAAGTGGATAAGAAAAGAGCAATTAATGACAGAGTTCATTAAACACTCCAGATTAATTTTCTATTCACTGAATCCAGGATAGTGCTTCACTGTTAGTAAAGCTTGGTGACAAACAAGAGGCGAGCAATTAAAAATTATTTGAACCTGTGATGAAACTAATATATTGGCCACTCTTTCACTGTGCGCAACACATAAGTTATATTTGTCCATGCAGCTATTCTAATTGTCCAACTTGATCATTTGTTGCATAGATTGCTTGACATTTTTTCCCCATTCACTGGGGTTTTTTATATCTGCAAGCTACAGCTGAGCTGTTGATTTAGATACAAAGCCAAATTTCATAAGATTTGCCAAGCTTTTCATATTTGGCCAAATCACATGATATATAGTCCAATCATAGAGTGGGCAAACTATTCTGAAGATTCTTGCTGGTTTTCAGTACTTAGAGAACAGTTCCCAAGCTGAAGTTACTTGATTCAGAATGCTCTAAAACGTGAAGGAAAGTTGCATTTTTATTCACTTAGATCATGGCAGTTCGGGTAACAGTGCTTTTAGTAATACCCAACATGCTGCTTGAAATTGTAATGCATATGTCACAGTAAATTTTGGAATGTTTACAGTGACACACTGGCCTGAACTCTACTGCATCAAGTGAAAATTTTGTTTCAGATGCACATTTGCGAGCAATAATTAGCACTGAATATGTCCTAAGCCTTTGAATTTTTTGATGAAACACTGGCCTATTTTGTTTCAGGTCAAAACTTTGTAAGCACTGTTGAAAATGGTGGCTTCATGAAATTCTAATGGTTAGGCCATCATGATTTTGAAAAGCTTTTCAAGCACTTGACAACGTGAGTGCTATGATTTTAAGAAACAAAAATGGACTACAGCACAGCTGAAACTTAACAACGCAAAATTTGGGTGCAAAACAACACACATTTACACCACTAAACAAGAATATCTGGTTTACAAACCCTTCCCCATTCTCCCTCTCTGCATTACCCCATGAAGTGAGTGAATGAAACAGTAGTTTACAAACATAGTCAGCAATAGACTAACAAGACACCACTGACAGCAAGAGGTCAAGTCACAGAGCACACAAGCAGGCCTCTGTAATAGGGGTATAGATGATGATAGGCAATGGACTGCTAACTTATGGCTGATTTGACTTGAGACCACAAAGAGCAAGAGATTGTGTAATAGAGCACGCGCAAGCATGCCTCTGTAACAGAAGTATATAGTCAGCAATGGACTATTGTATTATGGCTAATTGATTAGATACCACTGACACTAGTAATAGCAAGAGGTCATGCCATAGAACACAATAAACAGACCTCCTAAGTGGATGACAGTAGTGGTGGAGGTGAAAGAAGTGAGAGAAAAAACAATGTTGCTATTGGCACAACTGTATTTATTTTGAGCAAACTGTTGACTGTACCCTTTTAGCAGCAGAATGAGACAAAACAGATCAGCACACAAGAGGGATCTTTCTTTACAGTGCTTGTTATGAACTTGCTAGAGACAAAGCCACACAAGAATCTTAATTGGAACAAAGTTTCTGAGCTGTTAAATTTTCTTTGTACAACAATGTTAAAATCTATTGGTAAAAACTGGCATGTGTTTGTCTGACGGAATCTCTTCTCAAAGTCAAACTCTAATATCTGTGAACTATCTCTATCAATCTGTCGGCTATCTAAGTAAAGAATCGCAACAGCTTCGTAAGAAAGCACTCACGCAAAAATGGTGCAGTTGTATCCCATGAGTACTTCCTCCACAACCGGAGTGACCATGGCATTGTAAACATCGATCTGCTTGCTGCTAGGTGGGAAGACATGGTCAAAGGTGAAGGTCTTGGTATGAGGATAGATCCCTTGCTTCTCCTTGACTGATACTTTCCCGCTTGTCTGCATCACAGTTGACCACAGAACAGGAGCCACTGCGCTTTTCAGTCTGGTTGATTGGCCTGCATGTCAACAACGCTTCAGTTAAAGTAACACCATATAATTATAAACTTTAAAATAGAGTTTAATTTGAGAAGAAGTGATTGCTTGCTCTTCGTCTTTATTGTCCTGAATGTTGTTTATCTTGCCTGAAGACCTAAGAGGTTGAAATACATTGTGATTGGTCTTGTACAATAAGTCCCTGTTATCTGGCAGGTTTACTTTAATTTCCTTTTTTAAAATTTATACTACAAATACTGCTAAGAGTGTTAATTAGATAACTACAATGTATCAGTAATATCAACATATTACACACATTTTCATGATGCAACTACTATGCATGCATTAACACAATAAACAGTACCAGAATCAGTTATCGACAATTGATACATTCATAAAATCAATTCTCAGAAAACTTATTTATCATGTGTGTGTGTTTGTATGCATATTCTGCTTCAGGTTGAGAGCAGCAACAATCAACTTGCTGATTTTTTTTTTTGCTGCTGCTGCATGTGTGTACATGGTAGGGTGTGTGTGTGTGTGTGTGTGTGTGTGTGTGTGTGTGTGTGTGTGTGTGTGTGAGAGAGAGAGAGAGAGAGAGAGAGAGAGAGAGAGAGAGAGAGAGAGAGAGAGAGAAGAAAGAGAGAGAGAGAGAGAGAGAGAGAGAGAGAGAGAGAGAGAGAGAGAGAAGACAAAATTCTTTATTTACAAGGATAATAGATAAGCACTGATGTGCTTTTTTACATCCAGTCCTCGCCCTGAATAGGGTCAACATAAGATAAGGCAACAAAAGAAGCATGCAAAAAGTGACTAGAATTACAATACAAAAAAAAAAAAAAAAAAAAAAAAAAAGGAGGAGAGAGAGAGAGAGAGAGAGAGAGAGAGAGAGAGAGAGAGAGAGAGAGAGAGAGAGAGAGAGAGAGAGAGAGAGAGAGAGAGAGAGAGAGAATGGACTGGCAAGCTATATCCCATTCTTCTGCTAAACAGTGCTGGAAGTAGAGACCTTTTAAAGAAGAGAGAACCCCCCCCCCCCCCCCCCCACCTCCACCTTCCCCCACTAGAACCATCGACAAACCCCCAACAAAACACATGCGATTTCAAGCTACAATACTGCATCCCTTTTTTTTCAGCTGGGGGGGTGACAATAACAGTGGACCCTCTCCACCTCCCCAAACTGTATACGTCATATATTTTATGTCATGTTGATCCATTGTTTTTCCCCGAACGCATGAGAATACACAGTTTTAGGAAAATTATTGGACAGAACTCGATCACCATCTCAGGTGGCCGATCAACGGAAGTGTGAACTGGTCATCGGATTTGACCGACTATACAACGGTGCGTTAACACGCGAATCCTCAGAAAAGTCGAGGGCCTATAAAGACTCATCCATCATGATTTCAATTACTACATCACGACCACAAACCTGCATCGCACGGCAACGTGGATGTTCTGATTCTTTTCTTTTGTCGGTTTCGGCATCTTGTTTTCCTTACTTTTCTTGTGGTTCAAACCAGCCACTGTTTGAGTGGTCCAATGAGAAGGCATTCTATTTTGGTCTCTACCCACAAGCTTGCGTTTACTGGTTTAATTTTGAAATGGCGGCTACGGGAGACCACTCTCACTAAAAAATAATAAGTTAGCGACGTTAACCTCCCTGAAATGACTGCTTATCCCACTCGCAGACGCACATGCTATTATTGTTTGCTTTAAAAGCACACATACACACGCACGTACGCATTCGCAGGCGCGTGCGCGCGCGAGCACGCACACACACACACACACACACACACACACACACACACACACACACACACACACACACACACACACACACACACACACACACACAGAGGATGTAAATAAGCTGTATAGCTTATTCCTTTACCCTCAATAAAGATCATTTTGACTTGACTTCACACACACACACACACACACACACACACACACACACACACACACACACACACACACACACACACACACACCAAGAAGAAAGAATACATTTGTGCATTTTCAAGTACGTCATCTGTGACGGTGATAGAGACATCTATGTGCGCTGGTGACCTCGTTTTTGAGTGAACCAGTCTTTTAGGATGGAGAAGCAGATCTGGCGAAAAAAAAAGCCAACTCGACTGTTTTCTGAAGCATCACCGAGTAAGCGTTGCTGTGTTTGCACGTGCTGTGTGTGAGATATTTTGGCAAATATGACGAAAGCAAACAGTTTCAATATGAAATATATTTGTTAAGTTTAAGTTAAAAAAATTTTTTTTTTCTTACTTCGAGCTTCATTAAACTCATTATTG
>JADBJO010001738.1:222794-235294 GCA_016801955.1 Conus betulinus
AACGAGAGAGAGAGAGAGAGAGAGAGAGAGAGAGAGAGAGAGAGAGAGAGAGAGAGAGAGAGAGAGAGATTTCAGACTTCAGATGGTTTATTGTTCAAACAATCGAGTGAGCTTCATATAAATATCATTCTGGAGCCTTGTTCAGTGGCTGTGTTATAAACACAATACTGAGAGAGAGAGAGAGAGAGAGAGAGAGAGAGAGAGAGAGAGAGAGAGAGAGAGAGAGAGAGAGAGAGAGCACACTATGTGAGTCAGACAATGTTTATTCAGTCTTTGAATTTAGAACCCGGACCTCTCTCCTCGCGCCAAGGCAAGTAAGATTACCCAAATTAAGCGCCGAAAATAACACAAAAAATGAAAATTTCGAATGACATCGACATTATAACAAGTTTTTAGAGTAAAAAAAATCCTAACCGCATCCTAACTACATGTAAAAAAAAATGCTGGGGCTTCGAGGTAATGCAAGCGGGTGTCACAGATTAATGTCGGGTTAAGTAGAAATCGTTTTTTACAGACTAGGCCGAGAAAAATAAGCAAAAAACATTTCCAATGTTTGCCATGGAAGGGTAAGCTATATGAGTTTTTGACATTTCTTCACCACAAAATAATGCAGTTTACGTTTTTTCAGTAAATTTTCTTTTCAAAGTGGTCAGTTCAAATCTTAGAAATCCAAGGTATTCTTCAGATACTCTCTCTCTCTCTCTCTCTCTCTCTCTCTCTCTCTCTCTCTCTCTCTCTCTCTCTGTGTATGTATATGCCGTGTGAGCGTGCCCGTGGAGTTGCAGCGCCTCTGTGTGTGTGTGTGTGTGTGTGTGTGTGTGTGTGTGTGTGTGTGTGTGTGTGTGTGTGTGTGTGTGTGTGTATGTGTGTGTGTGGTGTGTGTGTGTGTGTGTGTGTGTGTGTGTGTGTGTGTGTATGTGTGTGTGTGTGTGTGTGTGTGTGTGTGTGTGTGTGTGTGTGTGTGTGTGTGTGTGTGTGTGTGCGCGGGTGCGAGCGTGTGTGTGTGTGTGTGTGTGTGTGTGTGTGTGTGTGTGTGTGTGTGTGTGTGTGTGTGTGTGTGTGTGAACCGTTCGAATCAGCCGTTTTGGACTGGCGGTCTGCAGGTTTTCATTATTTCTGACACCAAGAAGGCTATACGCAGTCATCTGCTGTTGTCAGTTTGTCAGTCTGTCTGCTAGTCTGCGGAAGGAAAAATCTAGAAAGAAATTATGAATTCTTAACCACAGATTTACGGCTGTTATTTGTCGGTAATGTGTTTATTCAGCAGATGGTTGGAAGTTTTTTATCACCACGTTTTACCATGCGAAGATTGGTCATGGTAGCCCTTGCATTGCAGGGAAAATGCCGATGTTGGTGCTTACTGCGGACGGACACACACACACACACACACACACACACACACACACACACACACACACACACACACACACACACCTAAACTGTATGATTACATACATTCACTCATACATTCACTCACAGATGCGAGTCAAAACTATATATATCTAGAAAACGATATGGCGAAGCATTATGCAGGACATGACATATGGCACGACGAGTTATTTGGCGACATTCGCTCACGATGGATGACACGCCATGCTGTATGACATTATATGATATGACGTGGCACATCACATGGGGATAGCTTGCTTTAGATGACCGGACACTAATGTAACATGACATGACATTCTAAATTACTTGATATGAGATAGTTCATGGTGTGACAACAGACAGTCAAGACATACTATGTGTTTGACATAACAGGTAGCATAACATAACATAATTTATTGACTCTTGGTACAAAATAAGCATAAAACAGTTCTTAACTGGTGGAGAATCGAGATATCGTAAAAAAAACAAAACAAAACTGGGTAAACAAAACAAAACAAACTATATCTGGGTAGACATGGTTCAATGACAGGTTTTACGCAAAATTAATGTAGTTATCCTACTCTCTCTCTCTCTCTCTCTCTCTCTCTCTCTCTCTCTCTCTCTCTCTCTCTCTCTCACGCTTTATTCCTCTCTTCCTCCATCCCTTCTCACTCCCTCCCCCTCTTCCCCTCCTCTCTTTCTCTCTAGGCATTTCCCCATTCGCCTTATATATGTTTCTGTCTCTCTGTCTGTCTTTCTTTCTTAATTCTCTCTCTTGTTCTTTTTTCTTTTTTTAAAATCTCCTTCATTCTTTAAGTACCTCTCTCCGCTTCCTCTTTATTTCAATTTTGTTTTATTTTCGTTTTTTCATGATCGTTCCTCCTCTGTTCACTGTTCTTTATGTATGGCTTGATGTAACAAATAAAAAAAAGCCATTGTCTTGCTTATTCAATGTTCTATCTGGCAATAAAATTTTGACTCTAATTCGGAGAGAGAGAGAGAGAGAGAGAGAGAGAGAGAGAGAGAGAGAGAGAGAGAGAGAGAGAGTTTTTGAACACATTACAGTTTTCATTTTCAAAAGGGACATCTACAAAAAGAGCAAACCAGCACCTTTCATATTAATCTATTTGACATTGAGAACACACACATACACACACACACACACACACACACACTCGATCTCTCTCTCTCTCTCTCTCTCTCTCTCTCTCTCTCTCTCTCTCTCTCTCTCACACACACACACACACACACACACACATTCAAATATGGGTAAAAAAAGATAATTATTTCAAACCAGAATTTTTCGATAACGGAGGTCTACACAAACAATGTGAAAAAAAGAGAAAAGAACAGGCGTAATGCTATTTTTTGCTGGCTAACTGAATCTAGCTGACGCTCCCACTCCCTTACAGCCCCCCCCCCCCCCGCACTCGCCCCCCCCCCCCCCCCCCACCAACCAACAGCGAGAAAACAATAAGGAAAGCCAAGAACAATAACAACAAAACACCCAAAAATGTTCAAAGTTCGTATCCTCCACATCAGATGATGTGCCATATGATCGATCTCTGTCAATCCAATGTAGGCCAACCTCTTTTCAGTTGAAATATTGGATTCCAGTACATGGAACGATACTTTCAAAAAGTTTCATGATTATTTTTTGCTTCCAAGTATTCATATGATACTTTTTTTTAAAAAAGTTTACTTGATTTTTGTTTGTTTGTTTGTTTGTTTGTTTTTTTTTTTGTTTGTTTTTTTTTTTGGCCTCTAAATATTCATTTTAGTTTTTGCTCGTTTTGTATACTCGTCCTGATTCTCACGTTATCATTATGGTTTCTTTTCTTTGTGTTTGTTGCCCACGAACGTAAGGTTTTATCAGAAAAAAAAAATATCACATATCAGTCTTACCGGGAACCTGTTTTTTTCTCTCGTCGTGAAGACACCTTGGGCGAGGCGTTAGGCGAGCTCCACTGTCAGATGAAAGACTTATTATTCATTTTTTTTTCAGAGGGGAAACGACACTATGCACGTTCATCAGTGAAGAACTGGGTCAGAGTTTGGTCTGTCTAATGACGTGCATTTGTACCAATTATCTGTGTGTGACATGGCTGTTGCTGAATTGTGTACTCTGTCTCTGTCTGCATCTCTCGCTGTGTGTGTGTGTGTGTGTGTGTGTGTGTGTGTGTGTGTGTGTGTGTGTGTGTGTGTGTGTGTGTGTGTGTGTGCGTGCGTGTGTGTGTGACCTACGCTTGACCTATATCTGAGTGCGTGCGCACGTGCGTGCGCGCGTGCGTGCATGTGTGTGCGTGCGTGCGTGTGTGTGTGTGTGTGTGTGTGTGTGTGTGTGTGTGTGTGTGTGTGTGTGTGTGTGTGTGTGTGTTGTTTTTGCTTGTTCGGGGTTAATCTTCGCTTCAGATTCTGTTCCCGTCGTCTTCTCTTCTCCCATTCTTGTGTGTTGAGATCAGTTTTTTTTAGTATTCTTCTTGGCTGTTTTTCTCTGTCTTCTGTTTCTGCTTCTCCTTTTCGTTCTTGTTCTGGTTCTGGCTCTCGTTGTTGTTGTTGTTCTTCTTTCCTATCATCGTTGTTTTCGTGGGGCTGTTTTCTTCTCCATGATCTCCTTTCATTGTGTTCTGGAAAATTCAACGTGTCCACGTGCACGCGCGCGCGCGCGTGTGTGTGTGTGTGTGTGCGTGCGTGCGTGCGTGCGTGCGTGCGTGCGTGCGTGTGTGTGTGCGCGCGTGTGTGTGTGTGTGTGTGTGTGTGTGTGCGCTCGTGCGTCCGCGCGCATAAGAGAGAGAGAGAGAGAGAGAGAGAGAGAGAGAGAGAGAGAGAGAGAGAGAGAGAGAGAGAGATTGTGTGTGTGTGTGTGTGTGTGTGTGTGTGTGTGTGTGTGTGTGTGTGTGTGTGTGCCCTTCGATTTACTTTCTACTCATTTTATGTGATCGTAGACAAGGGAAAAAAAATTGCAAAATTATAGTAGGCCTACAACGACACCCAACAACAAATAACTTTAAAATATTGTTAAAGCGAGTACTGGTAGAGAAAGCAGGCTGGGAAAGAAGGAGAGGGAGGAGAGCTCGGAAGGGAAAGACAGCGTCCCATTTGAGATAAACAAAAACAAATAACCAAGCGAAAAGAATTGGACTTTGAATTATGGATAAAAACAACGCCACACATCAATGACAAATTAGTTCAAACTTTCATCGACTGAAGACTAAGATAAAGGAGGCAAAACACTTTCAAGTGCCCACAGTAGAAAAGTTTATGGACATATGAAATCTTTTCTCCACAAATGCAGTTTTTCTTAATAGTAAACTTGGTTTTAAAGCGTAGTTTGAATTTTAAAAAAATTCAAGAGGTTGTAGACTTTACATGATTCAAACACATAACCAAAATGAATTTTGAATATCATGAAACCGTAGAAGCTGATTTGTGTGTGGGAGTGTGAGAACATACCCAGAGTCTGCTGCTTGTTTCTGTCTCAAATGTTTCCAGTGATCATTTTGTAACTTAATAATTTGTAACCTCCCATGATGTACAATGGATGTTTGAGCAACAGGCGTTTTTTCTTTATGTTTTGTCTTACCTTTGGCAAGTCAGACGACTTTTCATTCAAACGAATTTCACGTGCGTCAGTGTGCATGCCGTGTGCGAGCAAGCATGCGCGTTCGTGCACGCGCGTATTTGTGTGTGCAAGTCTGTTGCATTTTCAGTTGTCACCATAATTTCTCTCCAGCCTCACCCATAACATTTAATAATCCTTTATTCTTCACATCGGTAAAAGAAAAAACATCATGCATTCCATGGATGAAATGCTCATGCATTCATTCATTCATCTCTCTCTCTCTCTCTGTCTCTCTCTCTCACACCCAGCGATCAATTTCATATTTCAAACCATATATTTATATTTGTACATACAGAGTTTTGCAAGTGTAAGAAGGTGATTTATCATCAGTTCGAGTTTATTTGTGAAAATGCTTGCTTCGTTATATCCTAGGACAACAATTTCTTCAGAGATTATCGGGTGTTCAGATGCATCGTGCTTGTATTTTGTTTGAGACCTGTATTTAGACCGGTTTAGAAAAGAAAAGAAAGTATGTTCAATGTAGTCACTGTCACCACAGCCACAAGCATCACATATCTTAGTATGCGCTGTTCTCATTCTTTTACGAAGGAAACTGCTGGAGTAAATGTAATGTAATATTTTCCACCGGAGTCCTCGGAGACTGGTTTCTTTGAAAATTGTTCATTACTCACGACAAAACTGGTGGAGTAAATGTAATGCAAATATTTTCCATCGGAATTCTCGGAGACTGTTTTTTTTTTTCTTTTTCTTTTTTTTTGAAAATTGTTAATTGCTCACGACTTATATCGGCATAAATGCTCTTTTCCAGAAATTCATGAAACACAGCTGAGCGGATAAGTCCAGTGTTTTCTTGGTTCTTTCGTCGCGCAAGTTAGAGTTGGTTCCCCTTCCAAGCAAAACGTCATTTTTTTTATGTCAGGTCGAAGTGGCCTCAAATGCGTACAGACTCGAACGCCCATTTTACTCACTGTATTCAACTTCCCTTAATCTTGAATTGTCCTGCTTTGTCTTCCTCTTCGTGCCAGCTAATGATTTTAAGATTTTCATGTGAGATAACTTTCATTAAAAAAAATTTCCCCCATTAGATTGTCCAAATTGTCATGCGTAGATTTTGTATCTTGTATTGAAAAAACATTAGTTGTTCCATATCTGTGAATATTTGTCAGTTTTTTTTTTTTCTTTCCTTTTTCTCAAACTGGATTCTGACTTTTCTTCATCACTAAAGGGTAAGCGTTTTAATCCAAAGGCAACTGTTCATATAGCTTCTCTTTGAAGCAATATGTATTGCACATATCAAACCCTTCTCCTAACTGGTCATATTGCTTCCCCTTTCTTTTCTTTTGCAGCCAGTTTTATCCTCCGGCTCAAGTGAAGCGCTTTATAAAATGTTTTCATGCCATCATTTCAAACCTCCTTTATTCTAAACCTGGTTAAAGATTTTTCGTCCTTTCAATTTTTTTTCCATATGAGTTTGATCATCGGGATTTTGCCAAAATACAAAGTTAGTTTCCAAGTGAGCTGACTGCAGGCGGAAAAGGAAACCAATTCAAAGAAAGATTATTATCATTCCGCCCGCCGGAAAAAGCGATTTCAAGACAAATCACAACACGTTTCGACCTCTTTGGTCTTCTTCTGGCAGGATAAACAACACCCAGGACAATGAAAACGAAGAACAAGCAATCAGTTATTTTCTTAAACTGGGCGCAAAATGGTCGCTTCATTCAACAACATCACAAACTATGTAAGTTACTTGACATCTCAAGTTTGTTGCGATAATTCCATTCGATTCAAAATATTTTTATCTGATGTGCGATGGGCATATAACTTATTCAATTAATGGCTGATATCACAATCTGCATACCACGGTATTACGCAAGTCAGTGTTGTGTAGCAAACACACAAACTTGAATTTGTGTGTGTGTGTGTGTGTGTGTGTGTGTGTGTGTGTGTGTGTGATTCCAAGATGTTGTTAACATTCGGTTCATTACCCAGATTTATACCTGTGCACAGCTTTTTCCCATGTTGCTTTGCTTATGTCTTTCTGTCTCTCTTTCCACTACAGCGTCATCCTCTCTGGTTCTTTGAAGTGGAAAGCTGGGCCCGTCTCGTATGTGTAAGGTTTGTATATCCACAAAGCAGCTATAAGAGACAAAACGTTTGTCTTTGTCTTTTTTAAGCATTCTGAGTCGTATGGCTTCGTTGTGTGTTGGCTTTGATTTCTTCCTTTCCACTGTTTATCTACCTGACCCTCTCATTCTTGGCGATGTGCCACCGATAGCCGGCTGAGTAACACTGTCCTCCATTTGCGTTTACAGCAGGCACTTCTATCTACGGGTTTGTCAGGTCTTTAGTCACACTTTCCATTGTTAGTGCATTCGGCAACGCTTGAACGATGGCATGAGCAACGACAACAGCAACAACAGCTATCAAGAAGAAGCAAACGTTCAAACCTACTCTTGCTATTCTGACGGACCAGTCGCACTTTGTTTCTTTCATCTATCAAGGCGGTCGGGTATATTGTAGCACACCGAAAGGATGTGACGTCATCCCTTCGCCACCGGGTGGTGTTATGGCTGTGTGTGTGTGTGTGTGTGTGTGTGTGTGATTTGAAGTTTTCCAACTTGGCTGTGCTGATGAATAAAGAGGATTTTGTGTCAACACTTTACTGTGGGTGTGCATTGATTCGTTTCGATTTGAATTTTTTTTTTTTTTTTTTTTTTTGGTTTTGTTTTGAATACTGAAATTGTTTTTTTTGACAGAAATTTGAAAACTTTAGAAAGAGAGGGGGTTAGTTACCGCCAATGACATAGACAAAGAACAGGACAAATTTGTAAGTATTGTTCCTATTGGGATTATAATTCTTCCTTCCGAGAACATCTTTTTGGAAAGGAGTTTATTTTTGATCCCTTGGCGTTGAAGCATTGAATCGATTAATGAAACTTCTGGCAAATGAATGAGTAGCGATTATTTAGAAATTTTGAGACCAACTGAAATCTGCAGAAGTGAGTTAGGTAATTGATTTTGTGGTGTAGGCTGTTGTTCCTTGTGGGTTGAGTGGGCGACTACTCTGATACTTTTTTGGGATTCGAATTCGGTTTCAAAGGTGACTGCGGGCGGAAATTGAAACATAAACGGAAAATATCATCATAATTAATTACAGTACCACTATTTTCTGAATTAGAAACATCTTTATCTCTTTGATATGTATCTTCTCGCCTTCAATCTCTTCGCTATTCTTTTCAGTTCCATTCTGTAGTCACAGTTTTTGTCATCCACGCTACAGCTCGCACCCAGATCGAAGAGATAAATTATTCGTCTTTTGTTTCCATTTTCTTTTCATTCTGCCTGAGGAAAACTCAATAGGTCGAAACGCGTTGTGCCTGTTTCGTATTTTGCTTGTTCCTTTGTTTGGCGGCTCAGTAATTCTATTCTTGCTTTTTTTCGAACTTGTCTTTTTTTGGTCGGATAAGCCTATTCTACCCACTCCAGCAAACTGCACACAATACAGCTGCTGTGTGGCACAGTGGTTTGCGTGACGGATAGCGGCCCAAGAGGTTATGGGATCGATTCCAACCATAACCATTTACTCAGCTGTGGGACTTTTTCGGTCCCGACTGGCTCCTTTCCAGAGTTGAGTTTTCTATGGGCTTCACTGAGAAGACCGGAACGACACAGTCGAGTTTCATCTTCTGACGTAGAGTACAGATCTCTCTCTGATCAGAATGGAACTCCATAGCATCATCCTCCTCAGCTTCATCGAGCAGCTTAGAAAAGTCTCAAGTTCTTCATGTGCTGATCTCGGAGTGACACAGTGCAGGCGTATTTGTGATTGGGGATCCGAGACCATCGGCGTGGGAGTAACGCCCCTTTAGTGGCATGGAGGATAAGATGTAGAAAGGCCATCACTGCCCCCGACGAATTAGTATTAAGTTAAAAAAAAAACAATTTTACATTTCTCCAATTGGCGTCATCTGTAAAAAAGATTATGATAAAAGATAAATCTGTACACACAACCACCACCGCACACAACTAAATGTGGCTAATTTTGAAAGAAAAAAGATTATGATAATAGATACACCTTAGGGATTTAATTTGCTTCTCGGATATATAAAAGTGTCATTAACCCTTGTTTTAACAATTGCTCCGCCTTCAAGTACAAGTGTGTGTGTGTGTGTGTGTGTGTGTGTGTGTGTGTGTAAAAAGAGAACAAAGACTATTTTGTTGGCCGACAAATTAAACCCATCTGATTTCATGGAACAAAATTATTTTCAGCTAATACTTGAATTTGTTCAATTCTTTTATTATTTTTTTTGCTTTATTGTGAAAAAAATAATCATTTTACATTTCTCCTATTGACGTCATCTGTATAAACAGTTGAAGTGGCTCCTTTTGTGATAATCTGCTTCGTGAAGAAAAGCATTAACGAGAAAACACACACGCACATGCACACGCACTCTGACACCTTCCCATCCCCCCCCCCCCCCTACACACACACTCTCTCTCTCGCAACCCCCCCCCCCCCCCCCCCCCACACACATTCAGTTACATATAATCATTTCAAACCAGTCTTCGCACAAAGGCTAGTTATGGAAAACGTGAAAAGAAAGAACAACTGTCATGCTGTTGTCTGTTGGCTGACTGAACCTGATGCCCCCCTAACCTTACCCCCTCCCTCACACACCCACAAATGAAAGACAGCAAACAATAACAACAGACAACAAACAAAACACAACAACAACAACAACAGCAACATACACATACTTGTACCTCCTCTAGATCATACGCAATACCCTATGCTCGCTCTTTGCTAACTGATCTCTGAATTCCATCAGTGATGGATTTGGATATTGAAATGATAAAAAAATAGTGAAACCCAGTTATTTATTTGGCTGCTTGATTTTAGATTTTACTGCCAATTTTTCAAGTTGATTTTCTTTATTTTGTGTATTTATTGATTTACGGTTTACGTTTTTTTCAGGTTTTATTTGTCTCGCAGTCGTGAAGCTTTGTGTGATATAAAGGCAAGATCACATATCAGTTTTAATATTTTTTTTTCTCCACAACGTGGACACAAGTTAGGTAAGGCGTTCGGCGACTCTGCTTTCAGGTGAAAGTCTTGATACGAGTTTTTTTCTTCTTTTGACTATCGGCATTCCTTACATAAATTATTTCATTGACAGGGTAGTGGTGGTGGTGGTTGGGGGGGGGGGGGGGGGGGGGGGGGCGGAGAAGAGGAGTGGGAGGAATGGGGAAGAATCAGATCACGTCTCTACCCGTGATGTCTGTAGACTGGCTTAGAATAGTAACGAACAGCTGAAATGTATTCTTCATCTTCTTTTGTTCAAGACTTTTGGAATCTTTCAACAAAGAAACATTCAAACGAACAAACGAAAACACACCCCACACCCATCCCTCGCAAATAACTTTACCATACGAAAGAAACATCTTTGTTACTGTTGTAGGATTTTTTTAAAAAAAAAAGTTACACCATACCTCCAATGAATGATGGAAAAGTGATGTCTGCTTTCGATTATCTTACTTCCTTTCCAGATTTTAAACTAATTCGTTAAAGACTTTTTGTAGGGCAAAACCACTTTTCCAAAACCGGTGTAACTGTTTTGTTTGTTTTTTTTTTTTTTTTTTTTTTTTATCATTTCACACTCAATATCACCTCGCTGCGGATGAGAAAGCTCATGTGCCCAAACTAACCCTCCACCCCCTCCCCACCTTGCTCTGCCACTCTCCCTTCACTCGGAAAGTAAATCTTGATCAACCTCCCCTTTGTCACAGAACCATTCCCTTCCATCAAAATTCTTAAAGTGCTCCGAAGGACAAAACATGATAAGCACGTTGTATTTGAAGTTGAGGTAGAGTGATTCTGAAGCTGAACGAGGATAAACTCTATCTTGTTCCAAAAGCATGTCCCTGTGAGCGTGAGCCTGGGGTATGGTACAGAAACACCCCATAGAGTGACAGAGGCATGTGCCCATTTCCGCCTACTTGTCACACTGGACGGATGTTTGGCCACATGCCCATTTCTGTCTCCCTGTCACACTGGACGGATGTTTGGGGACGTGTCCATTTTTGTCTCCCTGTCACACTGGACGGATGTTTGGGCACGTGCCCATTTCAGCCTCTCTGTCACACTGGATGGATGTTTGGGCAGTGCTCATGTTCACTCCATGGGGTGTTTCTTGACCCTGCCTCCAATCACCCTCCTCGGAGTGATTCTGGAACAGGTTGAGGGTGTGAAGGGGGTGGTAGGTCTGACTCAGCTACAGAATTACTCCCTCCTGAGCAGCACGGAGGGAAGCAAGACGAATTTATTCATCAGAATTCTACAAAGCTTTGAAGAGAGACAAGAAGAGCAAAGGAAAAAAATTAGTAAACGAAAGAGAAGAAGAGAGAGAGAGAGAGAGAGAGAGAGAGAGAGAGAGAGAGAGAGAGAGAGAGAGAGAGAGAGAGAGAGAGAGAGAGAGAGAGAGAGAGAGAGAGAGAGAGAGAGATTGGGAACAGAACAGAATCGACTGAAGAGGGGGGTCGGAAAAAAAAAACACTTACACTGTCTCTGATGTAACATATTGAAGCCAGAAAGAGGAATTTTCACTTCATTACGGACTATCAGTCACTTCCCTTCTCAGATCATCATGTTACAGGCTTAAGTTCTCTGTTGGTCTCACCAGATAGGTTGGCGAAGTGACAATCAAACGAAAACCTTGGAAAGAGGATGCTTAATTTCTTAAATCTGATACGTTTCGTCATTTGTTGGTTCCCGTTGCATCTCAAGTTCTTTCACACAGCGTGTGTGAATGCGGGCGCGAAACGCGCGTAGGTGCGTATGTGTAAAATGTCAGTCCTGTTTCTTTTCTGAAAGATGGAAAAATGGATACGAGGAACAGGGAAGGGTCCATAAGGAACCTTTAAGGTACTCTGTGTGTGTGTGTGTATGTGTATGTGTATGTGTGTGTGTGCGTGCGTGCGTGCGTGCGTGCGCGCGCGTGTGTGTGTGTGTGTGTGTGTGTGTGTGTGTGTGTGTGTGCACGCGCGCGCGCGCGCGCGTGTGTGTGCGTGTGTGTGTGTGTGTGTGTGTGTGTGTGTGTGTGTGTGTGTGTGTGTGTGAGAGAGAGAGAGAGAGAGAGAGAGAGAGAGAGAGAGAGAGAGAGAGAGAGAGAGACGGACAGACAGACAGACAGACAGACAGACAGAGAGAGAGAGAAAGAGAAGAGTGAAAGAGTGAAAGAGAGAGAAGATTGTAAAACTAAGATGTCTGCAGTTGTGGTGTGTAACTGACTCAAAAAGTCAGCTGAAATCCTGTCCGTCAGTGGTCATTGCACTCAAAATCGTGAAGACCAAAAGACTTCCTACATGCACATGTTTATTACCAAAACGTGAAACGCTGGACTTTATCATTGGAAGGTGGGGGAAACCTTTCCGCCCAATTTCAAACTGTTTTTACCGACTAGATTTATTTTCAGAAGTGACATCTTAATGTTAGTAAAATGTGTACCTTCTTTGCATATACAGGACTTCGGCAAACCAAATGAATCAC
>JADBJO010001738.1:240294-270294 GCA_016801955.1 Conus betulinus
ATATGATCATGCTAGGAAAATATTTGCAAAGAGGCTTTTCAATTTTTTTTTTCCTTCAAACAAACATGCACACAAAAAGAAAAGACATATGTATCATAATAATTGTAAAAAAACACAGAAGGCAGGCACAATAAGAGAACAGACATGCATGCCCCCCCCCCCCCCCCCCCCCCCCCGAAAAAAAAAACCAACAACAAAGAAACAAAAAAAGAAACAAAAAAACAAAGAAAAAAAAAAAGTCGCAGACACACACACGAACATACATGGATTGAATTATATGCAGGATATATATGCGTAAACTTACACACACACACACACACACACACACACACACACACACACACAAATGAGTAGCGTCAGAAACGAGGAGAAAAAAAAAGGGGGGGGGGGGGGGGGGGTGGCAGGCGCGAGATGCTGAGAGAGAGGGGAAAAAATGTTAAGATGGGTAATTACAACAAAAGTTGGGACCATGTGTACATATATAAGTTGTTGTAAAAAAAAAGTCACAATAAAGCTAAGAAATGATAGAGGAATAGGGAAACCAGGTTTTGTCAAATTGATCTGAATCATAGTTCAGAAAGGCTAAGTATTTTTCCAGTTTAAATCTGTAGCTTAAGATTGTTAGGAAAACATGAAGGTCTGGGCGGTTATTTTGTAGTTTACATTTATAAGCATAAAACTTTGCAAACAGCAGAATAAAGTTAAGAACTTTGTCAGTTTCCACATTATGTTTCACTCCAAACAGAACTAACTCTTTCTCAAAAAAAACAGATTAGCGCAGTGCTGACATTTATCCTTTAGCAGGTTTTGAAGATTTTTCTCAAAACCGCTGCACAATATTACAGTCAAAAAGCATGTGTGTAATCGTCTGTTGTTCATGATCATAAAAAGTTACATAATGGTGAATCAACAATTTTGCATTGAAATAGGTATTTCTGGGTTGGCAGCAATCTATGTAGAAGTCGACATTGGAACCCTAGTTTTGATGTGCATGGATGTTCGCAGTGAGGACATGGAAACTGTCCTGCTCCTTCCTGGTGCTGCCTTCCTCCTTTCCTCGGGCCGCCGGGAGGCTGTTGCAGCAGGTCTTTCCAAAGTTGTCGGTTGCCCGTCAGCATGCATACGCACGTCTGGCTCCTTGGGTAGGATCCCAGCATAGACTAAGCTGGCCTTGACTCAGTCCTTAAAACGTTTCTGACGTCAGTCTTGCTTCCTATTTCCAGCAGAGTTTGTCAAAGGAAAACTGCTGAGGGATTCTGGACTTCACCATCCGGATGACATGCCCCGTCTTTCAAAGCTGGAAATTTGAAATCATGCTCAATGTTAGCGGTCCATACCCTGTTTAGACCCTCCATATTCGTGATCCCGTCCTGCCACTAAAAGCTGAAGATTGATGTCAGGCTGTGCATGTAGAAATGGTCCGGCAGCTGATGAACCTCCTTTACAAGGTCCAGATCTCACATCTGTTGAGAAGGCTTATAGAACAACTGTCTTATACACCTTCAATTTGGACTGCCGAAGTTGCCGATGGCTTGGCTTGCCTTATAAATCTTGACATTGATCAGTTTATTAAGGAAACCATTGTTGAAGATGACACTGCCAAGGTCTTTTAAAATCATTTACAGTCTTCAGCTCTGTTCCCTCGATAAGTATCGAGAGATGATGGCCTGCAGACGGTGAGGTGAACTGAAAAAATACTTCTGTTTTGCCAGGGCTGATGGTGAGGCCAACGAGGCGGGAGGTCTCAGCAACGTTGGTGGTATGAAAGAGCCATCGTGACCAATGATTGACACCCCGTCCACAGCCACAGCCGGTCGGCCCTGCCGCAGCCCTGGCACCGGCAATCCACAGGGAGCAGTCAATGTCAAGTCGTCAAGAGCCAACCCACCGGAGGAGACACTGCACTGCTGCCGAGTCACTTCGGTGCTGTTCAGTGGCGCCTGTTCTGATCTAACATACGCAGGACACCACCTGCTAAGCCCCCTACTGACGACAATAATTGCTTAGTCGCGGAGCCGGCGTGAGTGAGCTCTCCCTCTGGAGGGCGCCACCACGTCCGTCCAACGACAG
This sequence comes from Conus betulinus, assembly GCA_016801955.1. NCBI lineage: Eukaryota > Metazoa > Mollusca > Gastropoda > Neogastropoda > Conidae > Conus > Conus betulinus. The sequence continues at coordinate 242,365 of JADBJO010001738.1, forward strand.
CCCCATGGACTCGCCGATACCGGTGACCCCGACGGAACCAAAACAGGCCACAGACGTGGAGAGGACATCGAAATTGAGGTCACCATGAGAGCAGGGCATGAAGGGCCACAGAATTTGAGATTTTTTTTTTTTAATGCTGATCGATGAGATGATGAGGATGATTAAGATGATGCTACGGATTTCCATTTCGGTCTGAGACTACATGACAGGGCTGTACTCTACGCTTCCTTTCATAATATATCCCGGCGTCAACCAGGCCCGAGAGATACAGGCACCTGCAGTGTTGGTCAGGAAATTTGAGCAACACTCTCAGAAACGCATCCATTAAAGTGGATGAAACTCGACTGTGGTCCCAGTCTTCCCAGCTGAGTCCGCAGCAAACTCAACTCTGGGTAGGAGCCGGTTGGGGCAGAAAAACCACATGACTTCTGATGGGATTCGAACCCACGACCTCCCAGCCGGGAGTCCGCGACGCTAACCACTCGCCACGAATCTACGCATGCCACCTGCTAGAGCGGTCTACCGATGTGTGGCCACTGATCTACAGTGCACATGCTACAGCTTGCTGGAACCACAGGTGAGAGCTGAATGCCAGGTGGGAGCCAAAGAAGGGTGAGCTGCTCTGAAAATGACATGGTAATTTCCCCCTCCTCCCCATCTCCCTTTTCTGCAGAGGTGTAATCCACCCCTGACACCCCAAAGGGTAGGAAAATAAAGCTACAGCAGCAATTCGATGTCAACTTGTGTTTACAGCAATCTTGAGACCACGAAGTAGTCAAACTGGTCGCTCGCGCATGTGTGTGCGTGCCTGAGTATGCGCGCATATCACGTGTGTATGCTCTCGTGTGTGTGTGTGTGTGTGTGTGTGTGTGTGTGTGTGTGTGTGTGTGTGTGTGTGTTGTGTGTGTGTGTGTGTGTGTGTGTGTGTGTGTGTGTGTGTGTGTGTGTTGAGCGAGCGAGCGAGAGCGAGCGAGCGAGCGAGAGAGAGAGAGAGAGAGAGAGGAGAGAGAGAGAGAGAGAGAGCACATGTGACATGTATACACTCTCATGGTTTTACTTGATTCTTTTTTAGATTACAGAAACTGGCTTTTCTTCTGTCTCCAACTTTCACTCCACAGAAATGGCCTAAAGAGTTTTAAAAGAAAGTTTTCTAAATACGAGAATCTTGTGCTACAAAAATGCGATCGTGGAGTGGCTCTGAGCAAAATTTGATATAGTTTCACTTCTTGTTGCTAATTGTTAACCTTATAGCAATCGCTGAGTTCTCAGAAGAAAAAAGAAATAGAAGGAGAGAGAGGGGGGGTGTAGGGGGGATGGGAAGATCCTCGCCTAATGATGCACGAATTTCGCCGTCAAACAGTAATGCAAATCGATAAAGATCTTCTCAGTTGAAAATACCCTGCGTTAAAAGTTTTTTTTTTTTTATTTATTTATTTTTTTAAAAGATTTTCTTTTTTCTTTTTTTACTCTTTACACACATTATCCTCCCAGTTATTGATACCCCCCCCCCCTCCTCCCTCCCATCAAGCCCTAAAGGTGAGACCAAGTTTATAGGAATGTTTTTGTGGGAAAGTTCTGCTGCATCTACAACCGAGTACTGACAAAGGACGAGTTTGCAAAACAGATTTTGTGCGATGATGTTGTTGTCGTTGGCTTTTCATTTTCCGTGTCATCTCAGTGGGTATCACTCCCACGCCGTTCACTTTGGCTCTCCGTCCACAGGCAGACCCCTGGCTTGTTTTCTCGCACCCTGGCACAGGTAATCCCTAGGGAGCATTTGATGTCAAGTCGTCATTGGGCAACGCACCAGAGGAGACACTGCACTGCTGCTGAGTCACTCTGGTGATGTTCGGTGGTGTGTGTTCTAAACCAGCATATTTAGGACACTCTTTACAAAGTCCCCTGCTGAGGACAATAATTGCTGAGTCGCCGTGCCAGTGCGAGTGAGGGTCTCCTTCTGGAGGGCGCCACCACGACCGTTTAACCACAGTGCCCATGGACTTGGTGATTGCCAAGGCCTTGATACGAACTGATGAAGGACAGGGCAGGAAATTGAAACTGATGTCACTATGACCGAAGGGCATGAAGGGCAACGGAGTTTGAGTTTTTTTTTTTTTTTTTTATCGTTGATCATGAGAATGAGGATGATAAAGTTGATACTGGGGGGGAACAGTCGAATACATTTGTGATAGAGATAGTACTAGACACGAACTGTTCAACAAAGTATGTCTCTTAAAGTGACAAACTGATAAAGATGGAATGAAATTATCATACAGTTGTCACATAGTTGTCAGTAGACGCGATACCACCAGCTTCGCACACACACACACACACACACACACACACACACACACACACACACACACACACACACACACACACACACACACGCACACGCGCGCGCGCGCGCGCACACACACACACACACACACACACACACACACACACACACACACACACACACACACACACACACACACACACACACGCGCGCGCGCGCGCGCACAGAGACACACATACACACTCAAACACACACACACACACACACACACACACACACACACACACACACACACACACACACACACACACACACACACTAACACACTCACTTCAAAACTTCAGACGACTTGTAATCATGCTCAGCTTAGAGACTAGCATGCAGCAACAGCGGGGACTAGCATGCAGCAATTTCAAGGACAACGACCAAATGAATATCGGCAAGCACTCGGAACTGATATGTCTGTAGACACTATTAACTCGAGACACTCGAAAATGTTTTTTTACCATTTCTATTTTCACACACCCCCCCCCCCACACACACACGCACGTACACACCAGTATGTAATATCAAATGCCGGGCCACTCAGTGCATTTCATACGGTTAGAGGACTCTGAATGTGTCTGGTCGTATTTCAACATATCGCCTTGTATGCAGCCATTCTATCAGTAGTATATCTTCTGCACATGTTGCCTTCCATTTCTGCTATCGGGAGCGGCGCTTTTAGCTTCGTTCACGACATTCACTGTCATCATGACATGTGTCGATACAGCTTCTTGGAAGACTTTTTTCCCCCTACAAACTCGTTAACCGAAACCATATCTTTGTATGTAAACATCGTCTTTTTTCTTTTGTTTTGTATTACTGGAGCTTCAATCCTTCTTCCTTCCCACTCTTTCCATCTTTCTTTGTTTTCCAATGTTTACAAATCAATATAAAAGAATATATATGATTTTCTTGTGTGTGTGTACGTGCGTGCGCGCGCGCGCGGGTGTGTGTGTGTGTGTGTGCGCGCGTGTGCGCGCGCGCGCGCGTGTGTGTGTGTGTGTGTGTTCCCCGCCACAAGCAATGTAAACTGAAAGTACACTCTTTAAATTAAATTTGCTCCTCGTTCATTAACTAGCTGGCGCATGTTATGGGCTCATCATAATCCAACATCAGGTTAACGATTGATTTATGCACATTTCAAATAGTTATGCATTTTTAATTTTCAACGACAGTTCTCTATACAAGGGACAGATGAGCAAGGAATCATACTCTCTCTCTCTCTCTCTCTCTCTGTTGTTGTCTATCTTGTATTTTTTAACGGTGTGTGTGTGTGTGTGTGTGTGTGTGTGTGTGTGTGTGTGTGTGTGTGTGTGTGTGTGTGCGTGCGTGCGTGTGTGCGTGCGCGCGCGCGCGTGTATGTGTGTGTGTGTGTGTGTGTGTGTGTGTCTGTGAAGAGAGAGAGAGAGAGAGAGAGAGAGAGAGAGAGAGAGAGAGAGAGAGAGAGAGAGAGACTGGAAGCAGTGGGTGTGGGATGCTTGTGTGTGTGTGTGTGTGTGTGTGTGTGTGTGTGTGTGTGTGTGTGTGTGTGTGTGTGTGTGTGTGTGTGTGTATTCACAATAATCGAAACTAATTCTGTCATATTATTTTCTGATTTTTTAACTTATTTTGAGGGGGTTCCATTTGTCATTCCTGAATTTAGCATGGGTTCTGCAAATGACAGATATTCTTTTTTCTGTGTTTGTGTCCTATTTTCTCTCTCTTTTACTAATAAGTGCGCGTGCGTGTGTATGTGTGTGTGAGTGGTAGTTGTAGTGGCAGTGCTACTGTTTTTGGAATTCACATGAAGATTCAAATCTTTCACTAAATGTTTATATAAGATTTATCTGTTAGACAATTCACAACTATTTAGGAAAGAAAAAGTGTACGTATGTACAGAAAAAAGGATAGAAGGAAGACTCCGGAGAGTAGGGGTGGGGGGAGGAGGAAAAGTGGGAGAGAGAAGTGGGGTACAGGGGTCAGTAGGGGGCTTTGTAGGTGGTGTCCTGCGTATGTTAGATCAGAACAGGCGCCACTGAACACCACCGCAGTGACTCGGCGGCAGTGCAGTGTCTCCTCCGGTGGGTTGCCTCTTGACGACTTGACATTGACTGCTCCCTGTGGATTGTCGGTGCCGGGGCTGCCGGCGGGGCGACCGGGCTGTGGCTGTGGACGGGGTGTCGGAATGAGCGGCGCATGGGTACACTGCCTCTGAGGTGGCGCAGAAGTTGGGACAGCACAAAAAAAAAAAAAAGAAAAAAAAAAAGTGGGGACAGGGATAGAGGAGTGTGGTGGCTATTCGCACCGTGATTATGATCATAATCAATATCATCATCATCGTTGCTATTATTAGAAGTAGTAAGAATAGAAGTAACAGTCGTTGTAGTAGCAGAGGCTTTGTAGTAGTGCTGTTATTCTCTCTCTGTATATGTGTGTTTGTGTCTGCGCTATGTGCATTCGAATGAGGTATTAATATTTGGAAATAGAGTAAAATGTGCATCCCTCTTATCTTAGTCTCTCTGTCCATCCATCTGTCTCTCTGTCTATATGTGTCAGTCTGATGGCTCTCTACAGCCACCTATCTCTCTCCCCCCTATCTCTTTCACCCCTCTCTCTCTTTTTTGCCTCTCTCATTCTTTCTCTCTTTGCCTCCCTCTCTCTCACTCACCTCGCGCGCGTGCGCGCGCGCGCGCGCGCGCGCACACACACACACACACACACACACACACACACACACACACACACACTGTCTATATGTGTCAGTCTGTTGACGCTCTACCGCCACTTCTTTCTCTCCCCTCTCTCTTTATACCTCTCTCTCTTTTTTCGCCTCTCTCATTCTCTCTCTCTCTCTCTCTCTCTCTCTCTCACACGCGCGCGCGCGCACACACACACACACACACATACACACGCAGGCACGCACACACACACACACACACACACACACACACACACACACACACACACACACACACCAGCACTCGGTCATTGGTGGTACCAAACCAATCAAGTTATCAATGTGAGCATCTTCTCGGGTGTCTGGACTGTGTGTTGAAAACCCTTCATTGGAAGTTCCCCTTCCCTGCGTCACTGATGATTTCCCTCCAACCCACCCACCTTCCTTCCCCAACCCTTACCCTTCGGACTACCACGGATGACTACAGCCGGTGCAGCGGACTAACATCACCCACACCTGTTTTTACCCCAGCACTGAAAACCTGCGAAAATTGTCAGAAAAATAGATCGTGATCTTTCCTGACTCTCACGCCCATCATTCTTTGGATTTCCCCTTGTGCTCCTGACCGCTTACTGGTTAGTTGGTTTCTTTGTTTCCTTCCCGTGACACATGTCACAATATAAAAACTTAGAGACTGAAAACAGAAAATACATACTGTTTTTCTATTTTCCTTTTTTGGGGGCCTTTTTTTTATTGTGGATGCTGGGACTCCTTTGAAGTTGGAAACTCAGATCAATTCTTGCCTTAATATTGTTTGGGTAAGATGATTAGGTCTACTGCATGTGTCCTTCTTCCTCGTTCGCCATCCCGTTAGATGAGCAGCCCGGTGTCCTCGATGAAGGGCTGCCGTCCGTCGCAGTTCCTCCAGGGTGCCGTACAGCTTGGCTTCCATTGCTGTCGGTGTTGGCCAGTAGTTTTTTCCTGGATGCTGCATACGTCGTAACTGCATTTGTCCATAGCGGCTGGTATCCCTTAAAAAAAAAAAAAATATGAATGTGTATGAATATTCTTGAAAGCAAGTCTGGGCAGTTTTTTTTCGTCATTCTGAGCGGAATAATGCGACACAGTCCCATCACGATTTTTAGATGAAGGTGAAAGGTCAGTGTGATTTTGGTAAAATGCCGTGATGTAACAAGACGTGACGTGTCATGACATAATATGATATATTGTAATGTATGATAGTATGATATAAGATGATAACATAACATAACATAACATGGCATGGCACGGCATAACATAACATGGCATAACAACATAACATAACATAACATAACATAACACAACACAACACAACACAACACAACACAACACAACACAACACAACACAACATAACATAACATAACATAACATAACATAACATAACATAACATAACGTAACAGGTGATCTTTCTTTACCAAATTTCAACGCCAATTCGTCTTCCTCTTTTATTTTAAAGTAATACAAATCAATATATTGCAATGTAATATATCATTTCATTTATCATGTGTACATCGTATCATATCGTATCGTATCCTATCATATTGTATCATATAACACAGTATAACATAATATGATGTAATATAAAGTGACATTGTGTAACATGATATATAATAAATATGTACTTATATTCTATATGATATAACCATATGAATTAAGGCAATATGATGCAATATAACATTACTATAATACAACATTATATCACATCATATATATTATATCATATCATATTATGCCACATCATATATCATATATCGTATCATGTGCATTACGAAAAATGATATATGCTTTTATATAATATAACGACAGAATATGTAACAAAATAAAACATGATACAACAAAATGTACAATACAATGTGATATAACAACACAGAATCTTACAACATGATATGATATAAACTAACATCATGTAATACATGATAACATAATGCATAATAGGATATAACATCATGTGATATGATATGATATAATGTAATACAATATTGGATAATACAACATAATAGAATAATACATAATATAATGTAATGTGATGCAATATGATATAATCATAACTTTATGTATGCCCATATAATGTATTATAATATAATACAACACGATATAATGTAATACAATATGATATAATATGATATAATATAATATAATATAGTATAATATAATATAATATAATATAATATGATATATGATATATATATATATAATCATATGTTTGTAAATCTGCACGTGTGTGTGAGTGTGCGTGCGTGTGTATGTGTGATCTGGTTCGTGCGTATCATGTAACTCCTCAACTTTGTACGTTATCCTTAAATATTATTTCGCCCCACCCTCCCTTCCACCCATCCATGTTACAGTGTCAGTTTCATTTTTACACATCACAATCTGAGAGTATGATATTGGATTGATACTAGAAACAACTCATGTGGTCAATGTCTCCCGAAGCCCTATTCAAGTGCAAACTGCGTGGTAATTGATCACACATGCCAAACAAAGGCTGATTCACGTGATGTGGGCGAAGATATATCAGTGTCTGCTTATTCCCATCTAGAACTCGTTAAACGTTAAAAGCCATCATGATTCTGCAGTGTGGTCCGTAGCATAGGTGTTGTTTGTGAGGAGGCAATTGTGCCGTACGCGCGCGCTCGCGTGTGTGTGTGTGTGTGTGTGTTATTGCTGTGTTTGTTGTTGTTGTTGTTGTTGTTGTGTGTGCTCAAGCGTATGTGAACGCGCACGTGCTCGCGTGGGGACTTTGGGGTGGTGGATGGGGGGGGGGGTGAGAAATGGGAGTGTGAGTGGGGAGGCGGGAAGGTGGAGGGGAACGGAGAGGAGAATGGGCGGTGGGCGTTTCGTATGCTTTTGCAACGTATATAACATTTATTGACTTTTGCTTTCAAATATCTAGATTAATGATAATAGAAGTCATACTAGATGTACTGTTGCAGCTGCTGCAGCTACTGCTGCTGCTGCTGCTGCTGATGAAGAGATGATGAATGCTGTTGCTGTTGCTGCTGACCGCTGTCATTGTTGTTACTTTCGATATGAGAGAGAGAGAGAGAGAGAGAGAGAGAGAGAGAGAGAGAGAGAGAGAGAGAGAGAGAGAGAGAGCAACCGGGCATGACAGGCCTAGTAGTGGAATGACACCAGTCTACTTGCCAGGGTGATCAGCTAGCCAGACCATAAGTTGTGTTGTGTTCATGCTGAAAATCAATAAACCATTCAATTCATCCCCCCCCCCCCCCCCCCCCTGCCCAGCCCGGCCTCTCTTTTTCCCAATGCTGCCGTCAGGAAACCCTCGCTGTTTGTTCAGGTCGGACCGGAACGGAAGATACCCACCGGAAGTCAGTCTGGATGGATCGTCGCCTTCCGTTAGAGTCGCTTCGCTTAGGCTTTAGGGAGTTGTTGTTACGTGTTGTTTCCCTTTTTTTCTTTACTTACTTCACCCCACCAGCGTTTGGAATATGAACCATTTCCCATTTCCTCCCCCACAAACCACACGAATTCATCCCCAAACTCACCTCTCCATCGCACACACCCACACTTTCTCTCTCATCCTCTTCCCGATATACACAATTTGTTTTATTGGGGAGGGGGGGAGGAGTTTTTCGACAACATTAGTCCTCCCACACAGAGAGAGAGAGAGAGAGAGAGAGAGAGAGAGAGAGAGAGAGAGAGAGAGAGAGAGAGAGAGAGAGAGAGAGAGATTAGATAAAAAGTTCATTAAGTATTTAGATTTGCAGCATACCCTATTCCGCCAATCTGTGCTGGCTGTTTCAAAGCACGGATAATAATCTTGTCACAAATACTCGTGAAAAGCGAGGAAAACAGGGCAATTATAATTCTCTGCTTCAGCCTACTCTTTCAGACATGCAACTAAAAATTCAACTCTCTCTCTCTCTCTCTCTCTCTCTCTCTCTCTCTCTCTCTCTCTGGTGGCGGGGTAAGGGAGGGGGTAGGTAGGTGTCAGTATTGGTGTTTGTAGTCATTGATTAGTTTCTGGTGAACAGATATCTAGTCGCTTGAAAAGAATGATGGACGTTCTGAAATGGACAGGCTTCGTTACAGACATATCATATGATACCCAGCACTGCAAGAGACGCACATAATCGAGCACCAATCTTCAAAATCAAATCGTATTAACAGTGATCCCCGAGGTTTTCTGGTAAAGAAATATGATACAATTTTGAAAACGAAATGGAAAGGTTTTAAGGTTCTGACATAAGTTATTAAGAAACATCAAATTTCAATATTTACACCAGAATCGTAAAGCTATGAATCCAGCTTGTTGATTATCCCAAAACAACATAAGCCTAACAGATATAGACAACAGTCGGAACTCTGCAAGGGGAATAATCTGTTACAGTTCACGTTCAGCAAGGATGTCCCCGCCGTTTTCACATAACAAAACAGCACTGGTGAGCACGCCCTATGCAGTCTAGCGCACCCCCCCCCCCCCCCCCCCCCCTTCCGTGAGCTTAACAATTTAATCAGGGAGAAAAAAAACAAAAACATTGGCGTGAAACGGTGCGCCTGTAATGCAGACACTCGGTAAACCCAATTGCATCATTGCGCGCGCATTAAAACAAATACTTGACACTCTATATCTATTTGCTAAGCTAAAAAACTAATAAGAATTAACTCTGTCTGGAATGATTTTTTTCCCCCGGAGCAGATCCATCTTGTCCCATCAGTCAGCTTAACAGATCTATCAAAGAGAGAGAAAATGCCAAAACATGGCATGAAACGATGTCCTTCGCTTACTATAATTATCATTAATCAATTCAGATCTTCATGTTCTGGGTTTGAAGTGACCTTTGTTTGCTGCTAAACGATGCATGCATAAATTTCGAAATTATCTCGACCCATAAAGTGAAAAAAGGTAACTCTATTTTTAGTGGGAAAAAGTGTTATCTTCCCCTATTTTTTTTTTCCCGGAGCAGGTCTATTATAGCCACAACCACGTTACAAATGGTATTTTACAAAAAAAAAAAAAAAAAAAAAAAAAAAAAAACACACCTCGTTATAAATTCTCAAAAGTCTAGACTTCTGGAATAATTTGTAATTTTCAGACGGTATGTTGAGAAAAACAAGCGGACTGGCGCGCGGACATTGCATCCATAAATCGCTGTATTGTAACTCATCTTGGAGCATGTATTTACAAGTAAAATTGTAAATGCACGAATTCCAAAATACAGTTACTTCAGAAGCCACCCCGAGGCTGTCTCATGCCCCCAAATGGCATTATTTAAAAACGTTTATGGTCACAACTGCATCAAAATTTATCTATTTATTTGTACAATAACTTCACGCTTGTCTCCTTCATCGCCAAAACATCACCCCCCCCCCACACACACACACACATACAGAACATAGGTTCGTTAAAGTGATCTGAAAAACAATTGCAGGTATAAAGAACACACAGGCATTTTCAACCCCGGTAAAAAACGTAACATCCAATTAAAAAAAAAAAAAGCTCTATTTTGAAATTCTGCCTTAAAGCTCTCACTTTTTCCCAACGGCCAACGTGCAGCACGAAAACATCATGCTGGTTGCCTTCGACTGAGAATGATTGTGTTCGTCACTGGTGAATGTTGAGAACTTCATGCCCAGCTCAAAGCTGATTTTAGTTCGTGTTATTATGTCTCTCCTTGTCACGGTATTGGATCGACACGAAAAGGACTGAGATTGTTGAATCGCGTCATCTAGTTTATAACTCGGGTGAAATGGAGGGTACAGAAGCAATGTAGAAAAAAAAAACAAACAAACAAAACGAAACAACGTGAATATTAGAATGCACTGAAAGAAAAGTATTACAGACATAAGAAACAAGCCAAACTCCAAACTTTTGTTTCTGTTCTGGTTGTAGTTCATGCAAATTAATGTAGGATTTTCATATATCTAGTCTGTATTTTCATTTCCAGCAGTCATTTATACACAGCACCAATCCCTCATGAATAAAAGTTCTGATTTGTTTGTTATTCAATACTGAGTATTACATTATTCGTTTGCTATGTGAAATTCAAGCAATGTAATAGCCGGCTGAATCATTCATGATCACAGACATTACTGGTTTAGTTTAACTACATCCCTAGTTATTCAGTTATTTTGTACGTTGCTCACAGAGACGAAGTGGGAAGTCACTAACATACGATTCGTTTTGTTCGAATCAGATGACGGAAATTCAATATAATGAAGGTAATACTGCACAACTACACACTTGAGATCATCTTTTTTCCTCAGGTCATTTTCCCCCAATGCTTTGTGTGCAGCCACCTACGCTCTTCAGACTGATCAACTAGTTAGATGTCAGTCCGGGGGGGGGGGGGGGGGGGGGGGGGGGGGGGGGGCGGCTTGGGTTCTGCACCAGGGAGAACTCGGGCAGAATTAACTCCCGTGGGTGAGCAAGGCATTTTGCTTTCCCTTCAGCTGCTGGGTCATATCACTTAAGGTGAGAATGCCGTGGGCTCCTCTCACCAGTCAGAGGGACATAATTGTTATGGGTGCACCAGGACCAGAAAAAGAAGCTGAATAGAATTTAAAAGATTTTGCTCGGTGATTTCAGCCCTCGACGTGAACATTTTTCTTGTTTATGTTGAAGGTGAAATCGATCTTAAAGAGAAACAAACCAAATGAACGATTAAATTGTTTTTATTCTTCGTCTTTGCTTTTTTTTTTTTTTTTTTTTTTTTTTTTTTTCATCTTTGTCGTTTTTATCTAGGGATATTCTTGTAGTTGTCCGGGTTGCGTGACTCGTTTTTTTTGTTAACTCCCTTGTGATCAGGGGGAGAGACTCGGCATTTACTTGTTATAGTAGGTAGGTGGGGATGGGAGGGGGAGGGGTGTTGGATGAGGAAGGGAGGAGGGGGCAGTGTCTGGGTGTACCTGTAACATTAATGTCTTTTGTGTTCTCTTCCTCGAATTTGAAAAAATGACCAAGACTGCTCTCTTTCGACTTCCACGCAGATCCGGTTGATTTAATTCTTTCACGTGTGACAAAAAAGTAACAATGGCAGTTCGCACAAGAGTATGCAGGCACTGTAATGTGTGCTTGTTTAAGCTGCCAACCTCTTAAACTGTGCACACTTCAGCCATTCCTGAATGAATCTTTCGAAACGTGTGTGCACTCCGGTCATTCAAGGGTGAATCCTTTTAAACTTATATATGTACACCGGCTAAACAGAATCGATCCCTCAAAACGCGAGTGCATTCAGCCATCCCATGATCAACCCATTCAAACATGTGTGAACCCGACTGTCACAGGACAAACCATTTCAAACGTGTGTGTGTGCGTTCTGGCCGTGACAGGGTTACCCCCTTGCAAATTCCGACACTCCGGCCATCAAGAGTAAAAACTGATCCTGTTTTGTGGCACCAACTCAAGCAATGCTTCTACAAGATTAGTAAGTCTTTTTCCCGCGGGAAGAAGAAACAACACATAATACTTTTAAAACTACAATTATTCCGCTCCAGTTTTGCAAAAAAAGGCGGGAGCACTGAGTCAGAAATGATAAAATTACATGTTGGTAAAGAAAGAGGTTGTGAAGATAAAGTAGCACGGGGAAATTCAAGATCGCAAAACCAGCCGAGAAAAAGGCAACATACAAGGTAGGCACTTACTTTGGGTGCTTTCTTTGGACTCACTCATTCCAGTCTAAAGGAAGACACAGACAATTGATTCTCTTTTCACTAGTATTGCTGCTGGAAAGAAAAGAAACTCTTTGTTGCAGCACAAATAAGATGCTAAATACGTAGTGCAGAATGGAAATTAACCAATTGCAGTCACAGATGACCCCCCCCCCCCCCCCCCCCACACACACACACACACACACAAAATCGTCAAATTTTCATGCAAAATGGAAATCAACAAATTTCAGTCTCAAATGACCCCCCCCCTCCATCCCCATTTTCATGCCACTTATCCCCAACGAGCATAACACAGGAGAGAATTCAAAGTTGACGAACAGGACGCAAGCGCCGAATGAACAATTAACGGAAGATCGAGAAGACATTAAAGTTGAGGAAGACGAAGAAAGAATTTGCGATACATATCATTGCTTTCTTGTAGTGTGAGTCGTATATTACCCGAGACGAAAGTAAAAAGCAGGGTTATTTCAAGGTACAAAATGGCCAGGCTCTTCATATTGTTTGAACTTTTTTCACACACGCGCATATACACACAAGCGCGTGCTCACACACACAAGCACAGAAACATCCCCCCCCCCCCCCCCCCCCCCCCCCCCCCCCCCCCCCCCCCCCCCCGACATACACATTCTCTGTCAGACAGAAAAGTGTACAGGTGATTGAAAACTGTTGTTTGCCCTGAGAGAGAGAGAGAGAGAGAGAGAGAGAGAGAGAGAGAGAGAGAGAGAGAGAGAGAGAGAGAAAACAATAACACACACTGTGTTTTAATGGAATTCGTCTGGTTCGAGGGTTATTGATTTATAGCTGAGGGTAAAGTATGTGGATGTGCTGTATCAATAGATTTTTTTTTTTTTGAGAACAACTGAGAATAAAATGCTCGTAGGTTTTGTGCTTCAGGAATTTCTTTCGTATAATGGCTGCTGTGACAGTTTGCACTATATCTATGGTTTTCATTGGTACCTGTACGATGCTTATATTTTTATCAGCTTAAGAGGAAACGCTTGCTAGTTCTGTGTCAGTGGAGTTCCTCTAGTGTAAAGGTTACTTCCTAATGAGGATCAAACACTGTCGGATTTTTTTTTTTGAATGAATGGGATTTATTTGGCATTTTTGTCATTTCTATGCAACTATGATAACATATCCCTCATGTTCTCCACCGTTCCAGTGTTTTAAGCATGATGCTTACTTCTTATCAGCTGGAGATGAAATATCCGCAAGTTTTAGGAATAAAACACTTACACATTTTCTAACAACTGGATTTCTTGATTATGACGATTACTTCTCAGCAACTGGGGATAAACTTTGTACCAGTGGGATCTCTTATGCGTAACGACTATTTTTTTCGCTCTGGGTATATATCGATAAACTACGCCTATTGTATCTGAAAGATATCTTGCGCATGAAGTTTTCTTATTTAAAAGCCTCGTTTAAACGACGCCCATTGTTGTACACGCAGGGTATCTTTTGCAGAACGGTTTTATTATTAATAACTGGGGATAATTTCGCTCCGCTTTTGTACCATTGGGCATATCTTTTGCGTGACGGCTTCTTTTTAAATGACAGTGATGAAATCCTTCAACTTTGTAAGAGTGTGATATTGTTCCACAGGAATCTGAGAAAAATCCACCCACGTGTCCGTCATCAAGGGTGAGGAAATGCTCACTGTGCTCACTCACAAGTTGTTAAACACAATCATCAATGACAAAGTTTCGTGGACCCCCAACATCGACTACTACTTCAAGAATTCCGAGCGCCGTCTTTACTTTCTCTGGCGGAAGTTTATTAAGTTCTGGGCCGGCAGCACCATTCTGAACATATTTTACCAGTCCGTGACCCAGTCCATCATCTTCTACAATCGGCTGTGCTTCTTCAGCTTCTTGAAGAAAGCCGAATAGGAGAGACTGGACAGGGTCGTGTCTGTTGCAGCCTGGGTCATCGGCCAGAACGCCAATCTCCCCGCGACATCTACAGCAAGGTGAGCCTGGGCCATTGTCCAGAACCACAGTCATCCTCTGCACTTGCCCTCTCTGACTCGACTGTATCTGTGGTCGCCTGCTGTCTATGGATGAAGGACAACGAGTCAGCAGGTCACTTGCGTTTACAACTATGAACGACGACATAAAGATATACCGAGAGGCGCAGTACTCTTAGACTACCCAGGAGGTTGTCATTATTGAGGCCTATTTGTCACACCAGCACTCCCATGTCCCTGCCATTTCCCGCATTCCAGTTTATGCTCTGCGATCTCCCCCTCCTCCCTCTCCCCACCTCTCCTGCTCATACGTCAAAGACTAATTGACATCAGACTTCACCCATCTTTCACCCACCCACCCCAGTTCGCCTACTTAGCTCTTCGCCTTTTACTATCGTTTTTCCCTTCCTCAACACCCCCCCCCCCCCCCCCCCTCCTCCCACCTGCCTGCTGACTTCTCGACAATTTGTTTTGGTTGGCATCTTACAGCAATAGCTCCACTTAATGATCTTTTACTACAATAGCAAGTTCTATGTGCATGCATGTTTACACTCGTTGGACAAAAGTCTGTCCCTTCTCGGCACTTCCGGCGCTGACTAGCTAAGGCACCTGTTGCTGAAAACTTATTATTCTTACCTTAAGGTTGGACTGACTTTGATAATAATTGGTAATCTGACCCTTCCGACTCAAAACATGCTGACAACGTCTCGGTAGAGAGTCGTAGAGGGAGTGGAGGTAGGCAACAGTCAGTTGATTCCAACAATTGGTGAGAGTACAGCGCAGATCTGCGACAGTACTGATAATGTTTTTTGATCACTTGAGTCTTGAGGACTTTCCACACGTTCTCGATCGGATTTAGATATGGGCTTTGAGGGGGCCAGAAAAACACGGGAACTCTGTGCTGTCGCTTCCAGGGTCTCGGTGTGAGCCGAGCGGTGAACAGAGGCATAGTCTTCTTGCAGCTACCAACGTTTGTTTGGGTAGTGGTCGGCAACAAATGGCAGAAAGTTGTTTTCCATGAGTGTACATCCTTATACATCTTCATTTCTAGACAACGAGAGTCAGAATACTTCTTTATTTCATGAGTGTACTTCTGACTGTTCATACTGCCTTCCATGAACACCAGCGTTCCAACTCTGTCATACGAAATGCATCCCCATAGCCTGCCATCAATTTCAATGTAGTCTTCGGGCCAAGATGATCGCTGCACAGAGAAAGCACTGACCACTTCTCTTCGACTTTCCGCCATAGTTTTACACGTCCATTAGGTTTGATCACAATTGTTATTTTCATCACTGAAAATAACATTCTTCCGCTGATCGTTCACAGTCCAGGGAAGTTTACTCCTACAATACTACAGCCGCTTCTTTCTGTTCACTTCCTTGATGACTAGTTCTTCACTGGGGGATGCTTTGAATAGCCAAGTCCATGCATATTTCGCTTGATTGTCTTTTGGCTGACTTCAACGGAGGTCGATGCACGGAATTTCGGCTGAAATTTCAGAAACTGTGGCAGATCTGTCCCGTTTAACTATCTTTGACAGTGGAGACACGCACCTGTTAGTGAACACCCTGGGCCTACCACTCCCAGATTTGTTTTCTACTGTTTTTCTGTCACATAAACACGTCACCAACACCGAAATATTGGCCAGATAATCTTGTGGAAACAACCACTTCAAATCTGTCCGCCATTAGAGGGGACCCCCCTAAACCACCTTAGAACTAGGGCACATGTCGTAAGCACATGTTTCACATATGCACATACCCGGAACATGCAACAGTGGACCTGCAAGATACAACACAGAGTTTCTAGGCATCTGAAAGACACATAGAGAATAAACAATCATCAAATAAAACATTTCATTTTATGTACACCACCTATGGTGTACCAGAGATTCTTGTTTGCTTCCACTGTGGAGCGCCACGGTTGATGTTTAGATTAACCGAGGCAGGTAGTCTGATGAGCCCCGATGAGTTCGCCCAGTTGTGTGGCGATCTAAGAAGGAATCCCTTTGTGGGCACTGACCGGCGACGGGCCGGAAATTCCAAAGAGGGAATACTCTCGGCTAGACCGGGGAAGAGACCGGGGAAAGTTTATGGAGGTGCCAGCCCCATTATGTAAAGAGGGAGACCAGTAGTTGTGGGATGGACTTACTATTTAGGTTGTTGGTCATCCTGGGGATTTTAAGGAAATAGTTCTGATTACTGTTTTCTTATTTTAAACTTGTGAGACCTGGGATCACCAATGTTTGAGAAAAGGTTGTATGCTTAGGTTAGAGGGACATGTAGGTGATATGAAGTTTGCAGTTAACAGCTGCTGTTAAACATGCAAGACCCTTATAAAATATTCATGAGGCGTAGGGATCTGATAGATGGCGTCCCTAGGTGACGCTACGGGAAGCGTGGGTGCTTGGGAATTTACTGAGTTATTCAGTCAGGCCCCAAATCTCAAACGGAGAGGACTACACCTTAGTCTGTGAAGTGTGGTGTTGGTGTTCTGATGGCACCAGAAATGTAAGTTTATGCATTTCTTCATTTCTGTATTCCAGTAGTGCATCTAAGTACTATGTACTTTGTATTTTGATGTGTGTATACGTCAGACATTTGACAATGCTGCATTGTTATTATGAAATGAGAATTGATTGTTCAATGCTTTGTATTCTTGACCTTTGGGTTTTCTATAGGTTTTATTGAGCACTACGATTTTGAAATTATTTCAGAAGTCGAGTCATATTTGGTTGTTTATATGCATGAATACATGTTGGAAGGAGACTTACGTAATAGCTTGTTTATATTTTTTAGCAATTAGATAAAGATGCAGTTTCCATGCTGTACATGGATGTGTAGATTAAGGACTGATGGGTCTGTGCGGGATAGAAATTCAGTTAGGTATTCGGATAATCGTCGGCCAGCATCTTCGGAAATTTAGTAGGCAGATGTACAGGTTATTTTGTACTTTGTTGCATTGAATCAATTTTCTTATGAAATTATGATTGCAAATGCAAATTGGCATTTAGAAAGTCTTGCCTTAAGTAAAGATCTACTTGTAAAAAAAGGCATGTGCATCGTCAATGGAAAGTGCTAAGTGCACAATTGCATAATACGTGAAATGAAAATAAACGAAGTTAGATTATGTTCTTTGTCATAAAAATAAGTAATTGAGATAAAATACAGAAGTTATGGAGTCCTTATAAGTATCATGTTTATTGTAATTTGTTAAATAATAAGTGAATAAGCAGAAAGTGTAGTCGTGTTTCTAGGATTTTCATAACTGAGCAGTTGAGACAGGAGTCGTTAAATGATGGCCGGTAAGGCAATACTGCTGTGTGTTATTGACTTATGGCTATTGTTATTGATGGTTTTGTATTGCTTTTTGACCGGGGCGATAAGCCATAACTCTGTCTGTCTGTCTGTGTCTGTCTGTCTGTCTGTCTCTCTCTCTCTCTCTCTCTCTCTCTCTCTCTCTCTCTCTACTGAACATATTTCGTTTCTCAAGAACATGTCACCATACCGGCTATATGTATCTGTCTCTCTTATATGCATGATGAAGGTTACAGGCTTGTTGCCTATATAGGCTGTTTGCCTTTAATGTCGACAGAAATTGGCATATTTTTTGTTGCTGTTTCACGTTTTCTTTCATTTCATGAGTCGAAGTGTTGCGCTTGATGATGTTCACTGTCGATTCCTTTGACTGGTTGTAATTTGGGGATGAAGTCTGTTATCCTGTGTTGCTTAATTATAGAAGCGAAGTGATGAGCAATTATGACGGAGCACATGGAATGAGATGGAATAATTGTGTTAGGGACATGAATCCCACATAATTGGCAGTTGCTGTTCCGATTTAGGGCAGCACGGGGTTGAACCGTGTCTTTGAGGTTAGGTTTACCTTGGTTTCAGAGTGGTCGTGTTGTCATTCGATTAGTTCTTGTTTGGATAGGTTATCATTGTTGATAACCTCTGCGCAAATCCAATGCAAGAGACTAAAAGAGCTATAGTGGTTGAACGTATGGTTCTGAATACCATAGTATAGCGCATTCCTGATTATGTGTCTCCTGAATGATCTGCTCTGGCTTGCAGTAGAATGAGGGATACTTCATCCCTAGACTGACCTAGCTTCGTAACTTTGCTAAATGATACTTTTATGTCACGTTGAAGAACTTATGCAATGATTCAGATGTATGTGAACTATGCAGTGGTGTAAGATGCATTTGTGGTTTAAGTTCGTTTGCATTTTCATTTACAGGCCACGGTTGCTACATCCCTTTGTATTTCCCTTTATTTTCCCTTATTTGTTTTTACTTTACTTTTAGTTTTACCTTTTCTTTGTCTTTACCTTTACGTTTTCTTTTCGCTTTATAGACCAAATTAAAAGAAAGAAAATTTTCACTGGGCCTGACTCATTTGTCATTTTTTGGATGAACCTAGTCCAACTTTCTCCCGAACCCGATCTCTCCTTGTGCGTTTCTTTACAGTAGGGACAAAGGGAGGTTACATTCATTTTAAGTTATCATCTTTAAACTTCATGTGCGTTCCACTCTGGAGCGTGGATGACGAACCAAATGAAAAAAAAAAAAACACAAAAAGCTACAAGATCGACGGGTCTATCATAAAAATATCATCTCAGGGGTTGACAACAATAGTAAAACTCACAATGAGCATTTGCCCCACTTAGTGGTAACAAGCAATTTCGAACTGAAAGACCATTTGGTCCCTTTAAGCTACCTGTAGGCTGCTACCTTCAAATCTATAAACACAGTTTTACTATAATGTCTTCCTTTAACGTTAAAAGTTTTATATGCTGATTGCACCCGAATGTTTGTGGTACTTCTTAACATTTATTTTTCTTTCTTTTCTAACTTTAGATAAGATTTCATAGTGTTTATATTACTGATGTTGTGTCGCAGTGTTCCTTACCGGAAGTTTGATCATGAATACGCGCGCACATGTGTGTGTGTGTGTGTGTGCGTGCGTGCGTGCGTGCGTGCGTGCGTGTGTGTTAATATTAGCAGTTTAAATGTTTTACTTAGAGCTGGGAGGTCCCTGCATATGAGTTTAAGTATATATTATATGGATGCGTGGTGAAACCTGATATATTACGAGCGTGGTTCTTGTGTGTGTGTGTGTGTGTGTGTGTGTGTGTGTGTGTGTGTGTGTGTGTGTGTGTTTTTTAAAATTAGCAGTTTAAATGTTTACTTGGAGCTGGGAGGTCCTTGCATACGGGTTTAAGTATATGTTACATGGATGCGTGGTGAAACCTGATATTACGAGCGTGGTTCTTTGTGTGTGTGTGTGTGTGTGTGTGTGTGTGTGTGTGTGTGTGTGTGTGTGTGTGTGTGTGTGTGTGTAATTTATGACTGAAAAATGAATAATCAAAATGTTAAGTTTGTTAAACTTTTACTTATCTGTGCTGCTAAACAATTCATTCTTTTTAATAAAGGACGAATAAAGAGTCTTACGTCTTAAGTCATTTAAGAGTCGGTTACGTTTATGCTTGTGTGGATAAATTACTTCGAAGTTTTGTATTAAATGGGTCCCCTTTTCTATAATGGCAACTCCTTAATAACGACGAATACATAATTAATAATATTCATACTATTTGCAGAGAATTTCTCGGATTTAAATCGTTATGTCTTAGCAAGCAGTGGAAAACTAATCCCATGTTTTGTTCAAGTGGATGTTTTTTGTGCGGCTATTGTAATCCTCTTTTGAGTTAGGATGAAACACTTTGACATACAATATCAATAGGATTTCCTTCATGGCATTGTTATATCTTTATAACTGGGGCTACCATAACCATATATTTTGTTGGAATTAGATTTCTTTAGTATGATCGTAATATTTAAAGGGCCGCGGGTGGAAATAGTTCCAAGTTTCTTTTCTACGATTGTTATCTTTAAAGTTCGAGATAAAAAAAATGTTTCGAGATCGTAATGAGAGTTCTTTTCCACGATTGTTATTTTTACAGTCCGAAGTTAGTACTTTTATAGCACTCCTCCCCTCCCATTCCTCTCCAGTTCTTTCGGAAGTTTATTTCTCTATCTCTCGTATCACCTGACGCGGAAGACTGTAAAAGGCTATTCATTCTAAAAAACCAATGAATGAATATTTCATGAAATTCCATGTTCTGTGCATCCGCCTAACGCTTACCCTTACACTAGCCCGATTACTTACCTTGACCTGACCGTAACCATAAACCTAAAGTAAGCTAAGTTTACCTACGCCTAAGTCTGATGTAAACTTTTCGTTATAAAATCATCAAAAAAAAACAAACCAAACCATACACTGATAAATTGTTCGTTTCATCTGTTGATAGGCGTAGACATTCGATGAAAATGTGAACGTAATTGTCTGGAGAAACTCTATAACTATGCATTCCTACACGTCGGATCTGAGAGAGAGAGAGAGAGAGAGAGAGAGAGAGAGAGAGAGAGAGAGAGAAGTTCGGGAGGTCTTATTAATAATAGAGCGCGGTTTCAGATGGTGTGCAGACGGTGCATTCACGTTACGTCGAGAAGAAGAGATTTAAAATGGCGGAATTAACGATTTTTAAAGAAAGACGAAAACAACCAGAGATGAAGTATTCATGCAGATATTTTGATGAATTTGTATTTTGTTCCGTTGTTTGTGACGCACTCAACATATATTACAGGTTAGGCTTGTTTTGCATTGACCAATGCGTATGTAGGGTGGGAGAAATTTCTGCGAACCACCATTGTATCTTGGTCTCGTACAAAGGGGGTTTTTAATGTAAAATGGTACGATAATGGTCGAAATTCTAGGGATTAATAATGCGTCATGAACTTGCGTTTTTTTTATTTAGAGGCTTTTGAGTCCAGTCAACAGATAATCAGCAAAAAAACCCTTAGATATATGATCTTTCATTCCGAGGGAGAGGCATAAACTGGTTTTAACAGCTTTGTGAACAAACGGGGTGCTGATGATAGGCAATTGAGTAAAGCACTGAATTCATAGAGTTGATCTCTCCATTGTAATCTAAGTAGTTTCCTGTGCTGTTAATGAATTGCACACTATGACTGGCATCCTTCAGGTCAGTTGAGGCCGTAAAGCAACCTTTAGTTATCAGAGTCAGGTTGTGTTCAGAGTATTCATTTTGAATTGTTAACTTACTTCTAAATTGAGTCTTAAAAAAAATTAAAACAATGCAAATAAGATCCATCTTTTTTTTCTCTGGTAAAAATGGAGAAATAATTCACCAAGGCAATGCTCACAAGGGGAAATTACTTTCCTGGCTGTTAACTTTTGAACTTCTGAATGAATGATCTTACACTCTTACTGATGTGACATTTGTTTTTGTGCAAGATGATTTGGGTAACTGATCTAAAGGACAGTCAAATTCAATCTTTACCGCTGCTATCATGCTTAAAATCTCTGGGTCTGGAGTGATCCTAGACAATGCATCTTCAAACTGTCTTATTCTCCCAGCAGTAAACTCATGTTTCTCAGGTTTTAAAGATCGAACCAAGCTCATCTCTTCTATTGGGAGCCGGTATTCTAATGTTCACGTTTCTGCTGGAAACAATGCTGCTGCTTTTGTTTGGTCTGTTCTGTTCTTTTGGCCTAAAAGATGACCACGTGCGCAATCTGACTCCGAGTATTAAGAACCACCCGCTTGTCCACAATAGTAGCGTACGTTTCCACGGTGTCGGCGCTCTTGGCCTGCACTGGAGCTGATGTGGTCGGTCTCACGCACATCTTTGAGTATCGCAGACAAACTGTCACCAAACAACTGGTCTGTGGTCGGGACTGATTCATCAGAGATCAGCAAAAACTGTTTACATGTGATCTGATGCCGCTGCGTCTGCTCAACAAAATCTCGCGTGAAACGTGACCCAAAACAGCCACCGCATTGGTGCAATGCTTCACGGCTTAAGAAGTGACCTCCGACTGAACTGGGCAAGCTGCTATCAAGTAATCCGTTCGCAGCACGCAACGACGCAGTCGCCACCTTTGATAAAAGCGCTTTGAATATTCTGCTTTTCAGGTTGCATTTGATAGCCTCAGACGGTAATTTTTACCATATTTCGTTATTTACCGTCGGGATGATCGATTTCTGACAGTTTGCCGGTCTGTTGTAGATTTTAAATTTCTTCTTCTGTACATCTGGGCTGAGTTTGTTCGTGAACCGGCCATTAACAATTTCTGCCAGTTCCTCTCTCACTTCTTCACTTACAGGTTCGTCCGTATCACTCAATTCAGCGGCTATCTCTTTCAGCAAGATCAAATTTGTCTCTGACTGGTCAGCTTTTTTTTTTTTTTTTTTTTTTTAAATTCTGAGACGCTAAAAGCTGTGCCTCTTTTTCCTTCAAATCTTCTAATACCCATCTTCTCTCAGCTCCAAAATGTCACGATTGTGTTCCTGTTCTGACTCGGAATCGTCGCCAGAAACTCGGGCAAATTTGGTTGGGTGCGCGGCCCCGTCTTCGTCTGGAAGGTTCTTCTGAAGTAGTCCCGCTAAGGTCTTGATTTTTTTGTTCCAGCTCGCACCTAGTTTTTGAATCAGGCATCTAACTGATTCTGGGACTGTCGTGGTCCCGCTGCTGTCCGTGGATTCTGAAAGACCTTCGACGTGGCTATTGAAAGAGCCGCCGATGTGTGCTCAAAAGTTCGGCTTCTGAAAAAGCCGAGTACAAAGGTTCGGTGTCGATCAGAAAGCCAACCCGTCTAATATAAAAAAAACTTTGGAACAATTGTTTCTTAGATTGTTAGAATATAATAATTCTACTGTGATTATGAACTTTGTTATTGGAATATAATGATTCTACTGTGATTTTGAACTTTGTGTTACTGACCTGAAAGGAATTATGAAGGTCCAAGGAAATTATTCATGCAAGATAGTCGCTGGGAAAACCACTTTCACGCATCTGTCTGGCACCGCGTTTTGGCATCAACTGGGGCGCGCGCGCGGTTTCGTCCTCCACATGTATACGTCTGACCTATCATCAGACGAAGAATAATCCCAATTATTACAGAAGTATTTCTTTCATGATGTAAGTAGCAAAACCTGCAGATTTTTTTTTTCCCTAATGGCAGGTTATAGGAATAGATAAATGAAAACAATATCACCTATGAATACCAGGCAAATTTTAAAAAGAAGATATTCGAACGAAGAGCAAATATTTACATTATTATGCGTGGTGGTTAAAAAAGTTCAGTTTCTATGTAACCGCAAATTTTATAGAGATTATAGGCTTTGTGAAATAACTCTGTATTCAGTTAATAGATATTTGCTCTGTCCTATTTTTTTTCTCATTAAAGATAGTATCACTGGTAAGTTCTTCAAGTATATTAAAGGTATGTGTAAGAAAATGTAAACAAAATGTAAAGAAAGATGTAATACTAATCTTTCTGGTTACAGTAAATTTACAACAGAGCGAAGCGAAGCAAAAAAAGAGCGTAAAACAACAAGGCGAAGAAACACGTAGTCCCGTTCTATTGTCTGTTTTCATTAAAGAGTTAACACTGAGAGTAATTACTGGCGAAAATCATAGCCCCTTCTCTCACATACGGCACTCGAGCTTTTTATTCCTTTGATGGCTGATAACGTTTCATTTTCAATGTTGAGAGGCTGCCAACATATTTATATTTTTTTTCTTTCATGCTACTCCTTCACTTCAGTTGATAGTCAATATAAACAAAACAAATATATTTGTATTTCGGCATGGCATTCTTTAGTGTATGACAACGATAATTGTATGATGGCGTGATAATGCCTGTATAAAACAGATATTTTGAAATAATTATTTGCCCTCCTCTGAGTTCTACTGCCGCATGTAAACTCTTGACATTAGAGCCCCAGAACGCATTGTTATGTACGATGTATAAGCTATATGCTCTAAATGATCATCCTTTTAAACTGTTTATAAAACATTTGAATATACGAGTTCAGCCAGTCATACGGGTAAGCCCAAGGTCCACCTACCTTACCCTTCCGTGCTTTCTTTTTCACAAAGAAGATGAATGTTTGACTTCATTGTAGGCGGAAAACGCGCGACAACAGTTCCCAAGCTTAACATGTTTTTTCTAAAATCTAAATGTTTGTTTTTGAA
Organism: Conus betulinus; assembly: GCA_016801955.1. NCBI lineage: Eukaryota > Metazoa > Mollusca > Gastropoda > Neogastropoda > Conidae > Conus > Conus betulinus. The sequence goes on from JADBJO010001738.1 coordinate 267,055, forward strand.
GTGATCACCAGTTTGCGAGTGCATTGCACATTTGCACGCCTGTACTGTACATTTTTCAGATGACGCCGGAAAACATGACAAATTGACACTGACATAGGTAAGGTTTTGTTGTGAAGAGAGCGCTGGCGTGGAATAAAGACTTTCATCCGAAAACGAAGTTTTCAGACAGCAATTCAGATAGCCGTAACACACCTGTTTCTGCACTTGTTGAACTTTGAGGAAAGGAGGTGACTGCACATTCCTTTTACCCATTAGGAAGTCATGGTGCTGGTCATGTGGACAGGTTTCATGGTATGAAGAAAGGCACCACTGCCAGTTCGTCTTCAAAGTTTTTCAGCGATGGAGAAACGTCTATCAGTAACCAGCAGAGGATGCCGTTAGATGTTCTGAGCCACAAATAGAATATTCCAAGCTTTATGAATTAGCCGTGCTGCTTCATGTGTCTTGAAGTGTCGCTTTCATCACCCGTAAATGACTGGGTTTGGGACTTCACAGAATGCGATGGCAACGCAGTTTGGTGCTATTTGAGAGAGGGATCTAGGAGAGTGGAGACTCGTCTCTGTCCAGAAGTTGTTGTGTGCGGTCATATAAATATTGATTTGTAAATCTGCTAAAACTGAAGACATTGAACTTTATAAGGGAAAACTGAAGACATTGAACTTTATGAGGTAAAAGTGAAGGCATTGAACTTTATGTTAGAGTAGACCTTTTTCTGGATCCGTAGAACGAGAGATTAGAAACAGCTCCTTTCAACACAACACACCTCAGTCAATGTTCCACACTCACTGAAGTGTCAAAGAACAGGAATCTGATTTTACACTAGAAGATATGAGGGCCAAGGACTGAATTCTCAACTTCCAATTATCAACAAAGAGCCTGTTGACTTCGGCTCTTCACGATTACAAATGTGACAACAGTGCAAAATGTCTGTGTGAAAATCTGAGGATCTGGCATTCGTGTCTGAACTGCTGTGCTGATTTAGACTGGCATCAGACATCAGTGTGATTTTATGAGGGACATTTAATACTGACTGGACTGGACTGACTGCTAACTGCTTATGATCTTGCTTTTGCCCACTTCAGAGAAATATCTAGCGGTTGATCTTCGTCGGTCGTGCCTGTGATTAACGTAGGAAGTGCGGCAATTCAAATAAATATGTAAGAGAAGAGAAGTCATGATGAATTACTTCTCAATGTGTTGACGAATTGTGACGTAAAGTTTCACGGTAAAGTTATCAGTCCTTAAACCATGACTTTCTACTTTCGGTCGAGACAAGTCTTGATTTTGCAAGAAAATTCTGTCTTAGTATTGCAGGTAGGAAAACAAACCAGGGCAGAGTGATACTCCGACAGCGTGAGCTGAAAGGAAAAGAATTTTAACATTTCGAAACAAAAGGCCAGCGAAACAGAGATCACTGAGAGAGAAGAGACGACAGAAGAAAAAAGAGGAAGAAAAGAAAACGAGAAGCAGAACGGTGTCGCGAACTCGAAATAAGGAGACTTAAACTACTGTTTGGTTTTCTTGTTTAAAGAAAATACAAAAATGATGATCGTTCAAAGGCAACAAAAGTGTGTGCTTGAATGTTTTGCTATTGGAGATGGGTTGACTTTAGACCAAATGGACAGCCAGTTTGTTTGCCTTATTATCAAGGAGGGCACCGGGTGTATTATAGTCTGTCACGTAAAGAGGCTGCAAGCTATGCGCGACTGAAGGAAACGTTACTGACAAAATATGTCTACACGGAGCCCAGAGCAGCTGACAGTCAGAACTTGAGCATATATCAAACCTGAGTGCTTTGTCAGGTATAGCAGATTTTGAGAAACTGTCAAGCCTTATCATCAGGGATAGTTTGTTTCTTCTTGATTTGAGGATGTGGCTATTCATATTGAGCGACAGTGTCACCAACTGAAATCGCTCAGGAAAGAGAATGAATGCCACCTTTCAGGGTCACAAGTGCACTGAAGCAATCCCTAAACCTAAGCTTCCCAAAGCAACCCAAGCCAGAGAGGAGGAAAGAAATTCAAAGAGTTCTACATCCCAATAGACCCCGAGTCGTTTCACATTATCACAGGTATGAGATTATAACGTTTATCTGCAGATCTTTGTTTCCGTCTCTCATCATTAATTCAGGTCACACTTAGAAAGCTCTCTACGCCTTTTCATTTTTTTTCTGGGTGTTTTTCTCGCACTCCGGATGGTAGTAATTTGGTCGATGCTGGGTGACCCGTCAGGTCTTGAGGGACGTTGGATTCTGTAAGGCTCTGGTAAACATTTTCCATCCTCGAGCGGTAAAGTTTTTTTGCGTCTTCCTGAGAACGTCGTTGATCAGGTCAGTCATGCTGGAATCCAGTCTCACTCTGCTCTGGTACTCGGTTTTCCCTCGTGCGTTCCATCCCAGATTAGGATGCCACTGATCTCCTCTGATCGCCTCCGTTCACACACAACACACACACACACACACACACACACACACACACACACACACACACACACACACACACACAGAGAGAGAGAGAGAGAGAGAGAGAGAGAGAGAGAGAGAGAGAGAGCTCTTACGACACCAATTACTGCCTCCCCGCCATAGTTCTGCACGGATATTTCTTACCTTCCCCACATCTCCTTATGACTCCTCTCCAATTTTGCAACAGGTCTTGTTTGTTCGTTTGTTGTTCGCTTACCAAGAATTGCCATTTGTACAACCGTGCACTTATGTGAATTTGAATGTAGAGTTCTGTGCGGATCTATTGTACAGACTGAGCCAATTCCTTTTCCTACTGTTTTATAATCTTTGAGTTAGTTGAGTTCATATGTTTTGCTTCTCTGTGTATGTTATGCGTTGTCAACTGAAAAAAAAAAAGCTTTAAATCGCAACAACAACAACAACAACAACAACAACAACAACAACAGAAAATTCTGCACGCGCGGACATCGTCAATGTCTATCATATTTCAGCGGCTTCAGTGCTCCTTCGACTTTTTTTTTTTCACTGGAAGTAGGAAGGTTATGCTCTTTCGATAAATCCAGTACTATTAGCACACTTGATTTCTTTTATTAGTTTGTTATTGAGTTAAGAGGATTGGTCTGCCCACCTTTTTATGACATTTAATTTCCCTCCCGTATTAGACAGTTGCTATCTTCGTCTTGAATAATGCTGACTTTTGCTTCAATTTAGTCAAGTCTTTTATAATCTAACAAGCTTTCTGTGTGTTCTTGTCCAGTTTTTTTTTTCTTAATGTTAGT
>JADBJO010001738.1:275294-282794 GCA_016801955.1 Conus betulinus
CTGATAAGGCAGGATAACATGTTCACTTGAATCGCTACAAACGCAACACCATCTACAATAAGGAGAGCAGACAAAGAAAAAAAAGGACAAAAGAAAGCTGCAACTGAAGATGGTGAACAGCTTACAGTTTGTGTCTGCATTGAAATTGGAGAATGGCTGAATGTGACAAAATCAAAAAGTAGTAAAATATAGACGTGTACCAAGTGTAGTTTGATCCTCGACCTCGCACCGTCATCCCAAAGAGGCTAAGGCCCCAGAACTTGACACTTGCCCTTGAAGGACACTCAGTATTGTTGTTAGCAAACGGAACTTCTTCATTGAAGTCTGGTGGCGTGGCATGGAAGATGCAGTAAAAAACATTGCAGTGTGTGCTATATATGCCAGCTGGTGAGACGACCAAATCCACCAGAGCCTACATGTAGCTGCAAATTTCCATCAAGATCTTCGGAAGATCTTGCTTTGGATTTCCTAGGAGCTCACACCTAGCCAGAATATCTTGACAATCATCAACCACTTCTGTTGATACCATGAGTTTGCGGCTATGAGCTCCAGGAAAAGATAATGTTTTTGCTAAAAACAGTCATTGCCAAATGGATGTCCAAGAACTGTTCATACTGATCAACTGTCGAGAGTGTGTAACAAATCTAGTAATGTGTCTAAATTAAGATGGATTTCGATTTGGTGGTAGCCCGTCTTCAGAGTAAGGGTTGCAAAGACTTTACTTTCAATCATATCTTGAAGTAATTTACCGGCAGTAACTATTATATTCGATGACGGTGGGCGTAGTTACCGTTATAAACTATTCCTATTGTTACCATTACTATCATTCATGTGAATACCCTTCATTAGTGAACTAAGTAGATTTCAACTTACTATATCTCACATTCTCTGTATCATTACTAGTTTTATCATTGTTTTTTTTTTTATGATTCTGATCATCATCATTAGCATAACCACTGGCGTATTTCTTACATTTTATCTATCTTTCCCACGATCTAGATCCTCCTCCTTCTTCTCTGTCTTGTTCCTGTCCTCCCTCTTCTCCTTCTTCGTCTTCTTATCTTTTTTTCATCATCATCATCATCATCATCATCATCATCATCATCATCATCATCATCATCATCTCATATCTTCTTATCTTTTCTTTCATCATCATCATCATCATCATCATCATCATCATCATCATCATCATCATCATCATCATCATCATCGTCGTCGTCGTCGTCATCATCATCATCATCATTATTACTATGGCTACTAAAACATGTTATCTAACTATCCTCTAACCTCTCTTCTGTTGGTACCTATTATTACTACAGTTACTATTTTCATCCTTGTTAGTGTTATTACTATAGGATTATACCACGATCACTATAAACATCAGTAGCAATAGCAGTAATGGTCTCTTTGTTTTATCATCATCGTCATTATTATTATTTCAACTCGTATTGTCTCCCCTCCCATCAGCGACACCGTGATTTTGTGTTTTTTTTTTTTTTTTTTTTTTTTTTTTTTCTTCAAATTTTGTTTCAATTTCCGCCTGCAGTCACCTAATTTTGAAACCAAATTTTGTGGTTGGAGAATTAATTGTTGAAGAGAATGAAGAACAATTGTTGGAGCAACATCAGATGATACAAAATATTTGTTTAGTCAATATTATATAGAACTATTCACTGCGCTTTGAAGAACTGTATAAAGACTTTCTCACATTCAGTCATTCATTGATCATTCCTATAATGTACAATGATATTCACATAATACACAAACAACTCTAATCAAACCCAAACACATTTTACATACAATCATGCAGCTTTCAAAGGCAGAGATGTCTTTTAAAAAAAAATCTGTCTTAAATACAGTGAGAAAATGTGATCATCTGGGAGACAAAGGCAGCTTAGTCCACATCACTACAGCTTGAAAAGAGACAGACCTTTCCAACTTTAAACAGCTAAAATGAGATGGATAGAATTTCAGTTGGAAATAGTGCGAAATAGAGAGAGTAAACCAGTTTTTTCTGTTTAGCCATTCGGACGATTTAAAAAATTGTATTAAAACAAAAACAGTCGTGGAATGCAAGCTTAGAATGGTGTCTTCGAGAAAATTCTCTGGTCAATTTCCATCTTGGCTCCTGCCTGCGCGGGAAGAACATGAAGAACACAATGTAGAGAAGGTGGCAGATGATGCGCTAAATTAAGTCTGCTTCAGTGGTCAGCCGCTACAAATGGTCAATCACAGAAACACGAGGAGCTGAAAGTATCGCCATGCACCGTAAATAAGTCACGAAGAATGACTCTTTGATTTGCAGTCATTATGGGAAGCTATCAGATGGGCTTGTAAACTTGGGATTAGGTTTTGTATCTGTATGAGAACGTGCCACATTTTATGAAGAATTATAGGCATGTAACCTGTGATCTGCTTTTATCTCTGGACGAGAGAAAGTGTCCTACCTTGTAAAGAATTCGATGTAAAATTAAACGAAATGAATTTATAAACAAACCAAGGGACATAAGGCTGTACTAGAAAGAAAGAAGTGAGAAGATTCGGTGTGCATCGTCCATTGAAACTGAGCACGACAGGACTTCCTTGTAGTGGCTCAGTCACAGGTAGGTGATAGACAGGTAATGTGTCTTTAACAGATTCAAAGATGACAAAGTTTGGGTATGTCGGACAGAGAATGACATGTTTATCCGAAGGACAGTGTCAAAGGTAAGCAGTTTACAAAGATGGAGAAGCAGTGTTCGAGTTGATACTAAATCAGATAATTGCCAAAGAGACTTGAATGATATACTTCTAGCTGTCAATTTTCTTAGCATTTGTGATGTCTGATTGTGTGTTTATAGAGCTCAAATACAACTTGGAAAGCATGATGACGTCACCACGCAGCATAATTCTGATGAACGATTCCCTTCTCAGCATACGTGGCAAACACAATTGCAGAGTAACAACGCTTCCACAGCGTGGGACCATCCGGAGCGTCTGATTAGTCCTGAAACTAAACATCTTCTATACATACTTCATTGTCTGTTTTCCTTCCAGTTCTCTTTGTCATCGGAGCTCCTTTAAATATCCTGAACATGATAATCTTCCGAAAGCAAGGCCTTGGCGACAGAATTAACGTGTGCCTCTTTTCTCTCGCTTTGCTCGATCTGACATATTTGACGTTCATCTTTGTCTTCAATACTGCAAGTGCCTACTGGCGCTTGAAAGAAGACGAATATGTGGATGCGGCTTACCGTTTCAGTATTAACAGTGGTCTAATTGGACTGTACGGAATAAGTTACGGACATATTTTGTCTCTGCCATCATTTCCACGGAGAGGTGTGTTTGCGTTCTGTTCCCACTGAAGGCCCGACAGTGTATTTCCACGAAAGCATTAGTGATGGTCATTGCGACAGGAGTGGTAATTCTGGTGGTTCTGCGTTTTTGTTGTCCTTGCTCGACTGCAGGTAACCTGCCTTTTCATTCAGCAAACTGGAGAAATAGACTGGACAATCTCTTTAAGCCAGTTTTACTCCAGGAACAAAGCTCTGATAGATCATCTGGACAGCATGTTTTTTTGGATTTCGTTGTCGTCATCGGTTGCTTAGTCGTCATCATCATCACCACCATCACCACAGCCATCAAGTTACAGCAGGTCGTTCACTGGCGTGGCCAGTCTTCCTCCTCAATGTCCACCAAAGAGATTGGCATCGTCAAAATGATCCTGTGTTTATCGGTGGAATTCGTTATTCTCTGTATACCCATGATCGTCTTGAGGTTTTCGCACCTAATTGACCAACAACTCTCACCCGCAGGAGCTAACAGTAATTTTATTTGTCCTTGTGTACATGGCTGAACTGAGTTCCTACACAAGTTCCATTGTAAACTTTTTTTGTTTACTATTTTAGGAGCTCTAAATATCGAGAAACTTTGTACAATATGCTGCACCTCAAACATGCGCAGAAGAAAAGAAAACAGGAAAATGCACTTGAAACTGCCCATAGTTAGAAGGAGAGCGACTAAGATAAACTTGGAACAGTTTCCCATCCCAATAAATAGTTCCTCCGACAATAGAGAATTTAGGGTAGTAAAGCAATTCGTATGTTCAAAATAAAAGACTCTTCTTTTGTTAACCTTCCATCCCTTTCCTCTATTTTTACTACCTTTCTTCTACAGACGTTTTAGATTTAAATCTTTTGACGATTGCGATCTGATGTGTCCATATGCCAAATGTTTAAAGAAGATGAGATACACTTCGTTCTTTGCTGTCAAAGGTTGAAAGAAATTAGAGAACATTTTTGGAGCCTAAATATTATCAAGAACCTTGTTTATTTAAACTAAGTTTACTCAGCATGCACTCACCTGATGTCATGCGAAATTTATCGTTGCTTTTATATATATATATATATATATATATATATATATATATATATATATATATATATATATATATAGAGAGAGAGAGAGAGAGAGAGAGAGAGATAGAGCTGTGTTTAATTCAATATATATATATATATATAGCTATATATATATATATATATATATATATATATATATATATATATATATATATCTACTTCATAGTTTTGCATGATGTACCTGCCATATCCGTAGCCTTTGTATTGCATGATGAAGTGTTATATCTGTACGTTTACCCCTTCATGAGGGGCTGAAGCCTATATGAATAAACAATCATTCATTCATTCTACAGACGACAAAACACTCGTTCAACCAAACCTGCTCTCCCACCCCCATTCTTGTTTAATCTTCATGCACATGCATACGCCTCCGCACACTGCAAACTTTGATGCAGGCACGCATGAACACCTGGAAGTGTTTGCGCGCTACTGGTGCAAGGGTCTCTAGCTGGGTTTGTCGAGAGCAATATGGAGCTGACTTCGTCCATGCTGCGGCTTTCGAGGAAGTCCTTCTACCTTGTGACGGACCGTTTCCCGTCCAGTCACAAATTTTCATGCAACCGTGCTAACCAGAAGGTAGTTATCCGGAAGCCGGTTGAAAAGTTTACCTGACTGCTGCTCACCTGCGCTTTGTTCAAGCCGGGTGAGCTGAAACAGTTAGGCAGTCTCTGCAGTGATTCCGGCAACGCAGTCACCCAGAAGCCGAAGAGGGACTCCCGTCTGTTTTTGGTGGCAGTGAGGTTTTTAATCATTCGATATTTATTTATTAGCAAAAACCGAAACCGTATTCCCGTTTAGGAGCGACTGAAACTTCCTCAGCGCACTGTGGTTTTGTTTAGAAAGAAAAAAGTATTTGTTGTGTTCTGTTATCCTATGACTTGATAGGGGGTAGCAAACGAAATTATGTCGGAAAGCATGAACAGGTGAAGTGAGTGTTAAAGGAAGTGGTCTTCAGGAAAAAAAAGATTTTGTTTAGTCTGTGATTTAACTAGTTATGAACTAGGCTTTGCGAGAAGAGGGAGAGTTTTGATGCTATGGATAATAAGCTCCCAAAGTGAGCGACATAGACTATCATATATGCTGGTTTTGATTTTTGATGTGGATGAGTATTTAACTCACTCTTGATATGAATATTGAATAGTTGTGTGTTGGTAATGAAGAGTGTTTGGAAATCTTTCACTTACATATATTGAAGTAGATGAATCTTTTGGAAAAAGATACCTTCTAAAATCTGGTGATTATATGAAATGAAATGAATATTCTTGTCATGTTACAAGAAAAAGAAATGAACATTTTGTCGTGACATTTATAGTTTGATGAAAAGTGATCATTAATTGTGTGTAATGATTGTATTCATGGTTTATTGAAGAGGGTCTAGGTGGAATCCTTTCCCCAATTTGGAAAACTAGATTCTGAAAGGTTTATATTGAAATTTTTTCCTGTGTAGTGCTGTGATTCCGGAAAAGGGAATGTTGTAGTGTGATGATTCCGGAAAAGGGAATCTTGTAGTGTTGAAGAAAGAATATGTTGATGTTTGTCTCAAGTTCTAGTGGAATGTGATGTAGCTAATGAATATGAATGTAGTCGTGATTGTAATGAATAGTAGTCATGATAATCACGGTAGTTAATCAGTTTCCCCCAGGTAGAAGTGTACCCTGGTTTGAAGGGGACTGGCTGACACTTTCTGAGGGTCGGGGCCGTAGCCGTGTTCTACCCCCTTGTTCTCCACCTTGTGTCGGTGTTGAGAGGCCGGCCTGAGTGCCGACAACTACCCTACCTGCCACTGCGCCCGGCACCGACTACCCGCTGAGCCAGTTGGGCAGGAGACGCTGCCAAGCCAGAGCGACCTGTTGGCTAGGCCGTCGCTGTGTTCTGTTTTGTGTGTAAGCCACAGCTCCTGTGTGAGACTGTCACCTTGTCGTCGGCAGAGACGCCCTCAGAGTGGTTGTGTTTTTTGAGCCACAGCTCTGTGATGTTCTATTAGTCCTGTGTCGGACGTGACTCTGTAGACGTCATCTTCGTCATCTTCGTCGTCTTCGTCTTCATCGTCTTCGTCGTCATCGTCGACTTAAGCACCCTCCTCGTCATCATTATATCATAGTTAGATATAGTACTGTGTGTACGCCTTATGGTTGGCGTGCCGACCTATTGATGGACTTATATTTATTATATATGTTTGTCTGATGGCTCGGCAGCATAAACAAAAAAAAAAGTGTTGTTCTGTTACCTGGCTGTCAATGTTCGGGGTGAGTGTGTGTGTGTATGTGAATTGGGAAAAGTCGTGCATGCATCCATAATTTCTGTGTGAGATTCAGACAGTCAGACACCCGCAGACATGACCCATTCCATCCGTAACATACCTGTCCCTATACATTACTGGAAGTTTTCCGAGGTCACGCTGCCCCACTTTTCAGCGGGCTGAACAGAAGCATTCTAGGGATCCTTCTCCCGTGCATGTGGATGACATGTCCCGCCTATCGCAGCTGGTTCTTGATGAACAGACGGCTGATGCTGGGAATCCCACATTTTCCCACAGCCTGACAGATGGACATTCTGTCTTGCCATTGGATTATGAAGATCTCGAGCAGATACGGCTTGCGGACTGTTTCAGCTGTTAGATGTGTAGGCAGTAGCACAGAGTAAATAGGAAAGCCCTAAAGGCCACTGTTCTGTTGTACTGGTGATTTGATTCACATGGGTGTAGATCTCTAATGACATGGAAGATTTTATCAAAGTAACGGGCACACATACACTTGCACGCTTGCATATACACACACCTACAGACGCGCATGCGTCGTCTTCCCACACACACACACACACACACACACACACACACACACACACACACACACACACACACACACACACACACACACACACACACACACAACACACAGACAGACAGACACACACACACACGCACACACTGACACTCACACAAGCACATCCATTCACCCACACATCAACCCCCCCCCCCCCCCCCCCCCACCTTACTCACACACACACACCTAACACGCACACAGATACACACACGCGTGAACGCGCATGGTGTGCAGACACACACACACACACACACACACACACACACACACACACACACACA
>JADBJO010001738.1:287794-307794 GCA_016801955.1 Conus betulinus
GCAAATTTTTCATTCCATCTGTAGAAAATGCAAAAGTCGTATCATCTTGGAAAATCAGACCAATCTTTACGGTTGAGCTAACTGTCTTGTATTATTGACTAGATATTTGTAAGCATGTGTGTTTCATGTACCTTTTGAGGTGATTCGAAGTCGGTCTTATCCACTCTTCAAAACTGAAACCCTGACTTGCTGACAAGATTGATTATGGATATTAATAACTTAATACATTCTTGATTTTCCGAGGTACGGGAATTTCAGCTGGCTTTCCTCTCATGGTGGTTTAATGAGAAAGTAGACAGAGTACAAAGCAGGGGGAGGGGCCGGGGGAGAAAAAACTTCAAGCGAATCATGCTCTGTTGTCTATCCTGGAGGACTAGTACAGCTTACTAAAACAATACAAACTGGAAGCATTTCAGGAAAAAAAACACAAAATATGTTAGGTATTTTCCAGATACTCACACAAACCCGTTATTGAACCTAGATTACATGATTAATTTTTATAGATGTAGCTTCCTCATTGATAAGTATATATTTTGTTATCAGCAGAATTAATCTGAACGATTTTTTTAAAAAGACAAAATTTAGAAAAACTGTATCATGATTTCCTCACGAAAAATGCACTTCCATTATTTTCATATTAAGCGACGAAAACCTATCTGGTCATTTTCAAGAACATGTTTTGACAATTTTATTACCAATGTGTATAACTGCCATTCATCATACCATTGTTTCCCTACTTTAGTTAACTGTTTTAAGATTGATTGCTGTTGTACATTTCACCATTTCTGTAAATATTAATGGATCCCACCCCCCCTCGCCACACACACACACGGCGCGCATGCACGACAGACAGACAGACAGACAGACAGACAGACAGACAGACACACACACACACATGTACACACACACACACACTTTACACCACACCACACACACCACACCACACACACACTATATCACATCAAACATAACGTAATGCACTGTTTCAAGCTAAATGCATTAAGAACTGTTTCAGCAAAAAATAGTAGATGTAAATGTGGCCATGAACTGACTCCTGTCCATGTCATATGTCATAACTGTTTTATGAAAATATGTTTATCCACTTTAGTATCGGATATTCATATGAATATTACGATTTTAGAAATGTTTTATCCTATGAGATCATCTTCTCTGATATGATTCGGAATTACATGACGAACTCTGCTGAGATTTTATGCTTTTCATTTCTCGAAAATGAAAAAAAAAAAACTTCCACCACTATTACTGTGCCTCTTAAGCACATGCGCTAGCACATGCGCTACATGCGCTAGAAACGGCAAATTCTATTTCAGGAGTCATGTGTAAATCTAAGAAATATATATTTGCACATGCTTTGTATAACTGTTAGCGTGCCTAAAACAGATAATGTCAATAGATATCCCTTGAAATGAATTATCATTATTAAAAACCTTGTATATACATTTTGTTTATGATACGTCCTACATGAATATTGTTCCTGTAAAAAAGACTTCTCAATTCTTGCATTGTAATATTCGGTATCTCTCTCTTGTCCATATGGGTTAAATGGCCTTGAAAAGACTAAATTAAACATATATTGTTTACACACGTGTGCACTCAGACACACACACACACACACACACACACACACACACACACACACACACACACACACACACACATACACTCGCGCGCGCGCCCGCGCGCGCACACATACACACGCACGTCACACACTCACGCATGCACACACCACACCATCTCCTCTTGATTTCACACATGCAGCAGGACACAGAAAAGCTAAGGTCACCAAGACAGCTAGGAAGCTGATAGGCCGACCTGTTGCTGACCTCCAGGTGCGCTTTGAGGCAATGACGGTCAGGCACGCTAGACAAGTTTTCTCCGTTTCTTTTCTTCCCAGCAGGAGCTGTCCATCCGTAGGCTACAGCGGCTGTGTCTGAAGTGGGTGACCAGGCAGCCCCAAGTGCAGTGACCAAACTAGGTTCCCTCCATGACAGTGGGCTTTGGTGTATGTACTCTGATTGTAGTGCCATGGACCGACTGATTGCTTTAGGTATTGTTTGTTAACTACATCTGATTCATAAATGTGTGAGTGAAACTTGTAATTATATGAAACCAACGTAAGAAGTATTTGATGTAAGTACTGCAAGATTTGAGTTGGTAATTGAAAGGGGGAACCTCTCTTCTGTTTGAAAAAAATAATTCATAAGGCTGCGCCCTAAAAGATAGACAAACAAATCACAAGATTAAGCACAACGCGTTTCAGCCTCTCATGTCTTCAGGCAAGATACACAACGCCCATCTTGCGCTGAATTGGATGAAGATAAGTGATTGCTCATTCATTTTCGTTGTTGGGAGTGTTAGGTATCTTCCCTGAAGAACACCTAAGATTTCCAAATGCGTCGTGTTTTGACTAGTAATTCGTTTGTCAACGTTTTTGGGCAGAGCCTAATAAATCATTTTTCAAATTTGTTTAGATGTCCACTGGCAGTTGCCTCACTTTGCAAATAGATCTCTTTTCTGTTTGTCTGATTGATTATGTGCCAACTTAGTGCAAGGAAGAGTCTGCAGCATGTGAAAATGTCCATTTGGACCATAATAGCTTCATTGGAAACAATTCAAGTGTTCAGTTTTACTGTTTGTCAAACTCTCGACATATCCAGTCGAGCTGACGAAGCATTGCCAGTGTTCAGTGTTCATTTTTACCATTTGTCAAATTCATGATATATCCTGTCAGGCTGAAACATTATTGCATTTTAGAGTGTAGACCTGCGAACCGTACTTTGTGCGTCATGACGTGCGAAATGAGCGTCAACAGGGGCTCTTAACACATATTGTAAACTAGTGGCCCAGTGGATAATTCATTCACCCAGGAATTCCAGTTTCAGATCTGAGGCCTGTCATGGACATATGTTCCGCCCCTCTCTAATAAACTGTAAACGTTGGTCTGAGAAGTAGTCTTTCAGGTGAGACAATAAACAGATGTCTTGAGGTCAGTATGCGTTTAGCGTCCATACAGGAACTTTTGGCAACAGCTAAGTTGTTTCCCATCGATTTTTTTGCGAAAAACTTCATTTTCATGGAAAAACTAAAAATATGCACAGATGTAAATCTGTTGTGACGTCATTTTGACATTATGTTGTAATACTGTAAAGTTATACAAACCAGTGAATTCACTGTAAACATTTAAAAGAAATTCAGTGTAATTTTTTTTATGCTTGCATATTTATATACCTACATATGAATCTCTCTCTCTCTCGCTGTCTCTCTGTCTCTGTCTCTGTCTCTGTCTCTCTCTCTCTCTCTCTCTCTCTCTCTCTCTCTCTCTCTCTGTGTACAAGGGGTCAAAGTGTGGGTAGGTTACCAAACCTGAAACTGAACTGGACCATCTTATTTGCATGCTCATCCTTCTGTTTTGTGTATTTTTTTTTTTTTTACATTTACCTGCAAATTTAAGAGAAAATGAAAATAAGGATGTAAAAATTAAGAGCATAAAAGTATGACCGTTTTCTGAAATGGAAGGGAAAAAAGACCGAAGTGGATGTACCTGTATAATATATTAAGATTCATTCATACCCTGCAAAACTTCGCTTTGTGTGCATGGACTACGTTTTTATGAAAACACTGATCCTCCATTACATGAATGTGTTGGTTTGTTTTGTTTTTGTTGAGAACTTTGAGCTGGAGAAGGGATGGGAAAGTGTAATGGAGACATGGCTTAAGCGTGCACAAGAGAAGGAAAAAATGTATATGATCAATTATCCCACATTCCACACTACGTTCTTACATCCAATGCATTACATGTGAGGAAATACATCATTAATAAAATTGGGGGTCAGGGGGATGGGGTAGGTAGGTACAGTTATGGCTCTGTTGGTTGGTCTCTCTTTATAAGGAAAGATTTCTGCCTACTTGACTGGTTGTCATTTTCAGCTCCAGCATTCATTCTTCCCATTTTCAATTTCTTTGTAAAAAAGAAAGAAAGAAACGTAGAAAATAAACTGAACAATTGAAATCATGCTTACACAAAATTGCAACATCAAACGTTGCTGTACAAATTGTAGTTGTCCTTAAAAACCTACAGTAGGACTTTCCTGATCTTTCAATACTACTTTGATTTGATGCATTACTATCTGCCGTGAAAGAATGATAGGGCAAAGGGTGTACAGCAGAAAATACGGAAAAACCAACACCTTGATAATATAATAATAATAATGATAATAATAATAATAATCATGGCATTTATAATGCGCAAAATCTTGATAAAATCAACTCTAAGCGCAAGGGAAAAAAAAAACGCCCCAAAATCTGTTCATGCTCTTTGTGGTATATGTGTTTTTTTTGGTGTATGTGGTTTGTTGTGGTGCTGCTTCTCCCCTCGTCAATCACCTCACCCTTACCAAAAAGCTTCGTTTGGCACTGAAGATCATAGCATATAACTAATATGTAATGGATCGTTTGAATAACATGCCAGTGATTGCTCCCCACTGACTGCAGCTGCAATTGAAGTTCGGCTGCACGGCACGCACCAAGCACAGAACTTGTTCACTCTGTGATGTTGGTCAGCCAACTAAGGGATCTATAATCTTCTCCTCTTACCCCCAATCCCTACCCCACTCCCACACCCAAAATCGAAAACCCGTCCTCAGGGCTGTGGAACGATCTTGTTCATGCTTGGGTGGCAATGGTCAAGGACTTCGTGGAGCCACCTCAAAAGAAGGAGCAGGACAGATATTGCTGGAGCGCTGTATGTGAGATCCATGGTCCTCACTGATCATGGCCGAGAGAGCAATTCATTAGCTCCTTTGTGATAGGACTGCCCATACTGCTGACCTAAAAACATGTTTTCTGGTCATGGTTATCCATCGCCGACCATTCCACACCTCTAGGAGCCATCCCCTGATGACACCGGCTAGACCCACTATAACTGTTAGTGACAGGAAGGTTTATCTCTCACAACAACGCCCTTTAGAGAGAAATGTCATCTTTCTCAGCATTCCTACCTGTGCCACCTCCCTGTCCAGTAGCTTTACCAATGTGAGACTTTTTTGGTACCTTTCAGCTGAACAACTTTGGTAATTGTAACAGACTGAGTAGATGCCAATTCAGAGACTTCACAAACACAATCTTACCAATCTAGACACAAAAGTCTACCACTGACATGACAAGATAAGATGATTGCAAAGCCTTGGCGGTCGTGTAACACCCTCGGCACGTTAGGGCTTCCAGGCATCTGGAAAATCAGGAGAAACCGCTTCAGTGTACAAAGAACATAGTCAGTGAGGACCAAGGGTCACACATACAGTGCTCCAGCGACGTCTGTCCTGCTCCCTCTTTTGAGGCGGCTCCACGCAGTACAGGACCATCGCCACTCAAGCATAAAGAAGATCGCCCCACAGCCCTGAGTATGGGTCTTTTCGATTTTGGGGGTGGGGGGTGGGGGGTAGGGATGGGGGAAGAGGAGAGAAGATAGAGATCCCATAGTTGGCTGACAAATACCGCAAAGTAAACACCAGTTTACATGGAACCAGAACTAACTGATACCATGGACAGAAATGACAGGAGGAAGAAGCAGATGGCAGCACTGAAAACAGCAAAGCAAACACTGAAACTCCAAACAGACCAGGGGGTATTATCTTAGAACATCAATCCGTTATAGAGATTCCATTTGAGCAGGATTTGCGTTTAGAAAACAGTGAAAGAACAAACTGACATTATCACTTACATGAAACTTGCATCAAAAGATGCAGTCAAGAAAACCACAAAAACATATCAGCTTACTATACAGAAGGTGGTTCTAAGAATTCAAAGCCAAGTTTTTCAGACGACCCTCAGATTGTTAAGAACACGATAAAGGTCTAATGGCAACACTTCAAAATTCTGACCTGACACTAAATGCTGAAAAGTGAAGATTCAGTAAAAGGAAATTAATCTCTGGGACACAAATTGTCAGAAAGAGGCATTGATCGAGCCAAGGAGAAAAATAGAAGCTGTGGTGAATGTCTGGGAATATCCAAATGTCAACAAACGGAGACGTTTCCTAGGGTTTGCAGGCTATTACTTAAGATTCATTCTGAACTTTGCTACCCTTCTTGTGCAACTTCAAAGACTTACCAGGAAAAATCAGTTCTTTATTCTGAGGCCACAACAGAAACTGCACCAAACTGGAAAATGGCAAGCATGTGACATAATGTCTGTAGCAACAAACCCAGAACTGTGTACCATGAACGGACCTCGTGATGTCATCACAAAGACTTCAGGTTTTGACACTTGCCCATGAAGGACACCAAAATGTTTTCTGGTACCAAGCAGAAATTCAGTACCGAAGTTTGATGGCTCTGACACGGAGAATGAAGCAGTAAACATTTTGCAAGTCGTGTCAGGGAAGCTAGATAACGAGGTGACCAAATTCAACCGAGCTCATACATAGCAGCAAACTTCTATCAGGACATATGGAAGACTTGGCATTTGGCATTTATGACCTCAACCAGTTTGGCCATTATTGTTTATACTCTTTGACTGCCATAAAGGCAGTTTTACCAGACATGGATTTCATAGAACCATTCACACTAACAATGAACCACAGAACGCAATAAATATGATACTGATTCTGGAAACAAGGTGCTGTTCAGTTTGGTGGCAGCCAATCTTCAAGTCAAACTTTATGAAGGCTTTGCTTTCTTTTCTTATCTTGGAGTAATTCATCGATAGTAGGTATGGATGACAGTCTGTTAGTACTGTCTAATTACAATGACGCATGTGAACAAACAAGTGGACATCATCATTTGGCATGGGAACTGTCACAATTGAACTAACCCAATGGAGCTGGCTTGTTGACTGGCTCTACAATCTCCTTGTCAGTCATTTCTGGTCTTTTTGTTTTCTGTTTGGATAGCAGACCACATTTTTTTCTGGTACACTGGTGGAGCTGCAGGTTTAATGCCAGGCCTTCATTGAGCTTTTTTCAGTTTTTGACAATCCAGTGGAAAGACGTTTGAATTCTTTTTCGAGCCTCCTTCCCCCTCCCTCTCCCTCGTTCCAGTCTCAGTCTCCTATCCATTGTTGAACTAATCTGGAAATGTAGGCCAATCTGGAGAATTCCTTGATCAGTTGCTGCCTTTTTCTATTAATGACGACGATGAATTCAACATTTACCTGTTTGTCTTCCGTTTCAGCTTCTGTATCAAAACTGTCAATGATCTTCAAAGCTGTATGAGAGGTGAATGGAACATTACTTTTTTGATCGCTTCTTGGTTTTGTAGCCAATGTTGATTCCTTCAGCTCTCCCCCACAAACTTTGATCCCTGTCAGGCACAGGAAATTAAGTGATTTATTTTTAGCTTATTTGTCGCCCCAAGCAGGTTTTCATTGTAGATTTTTTGAAAGAGATAATCCAGTCGCGTTGTGTGCCTGGGGACAGCGAAAAGTGTTCATGGGCACACAGCTGGGTTGGAAAAAGCAAGGTGGAGTGAACACCTGTGCATGGACTCCAGTAGTTTAAGTCCCCATCTCTCAGTATCCTCTTTCGCAAATCAAAACATTCGCAATATGGAAGAGCGATGTTCGAGTTGATACTAAACCAGGTAATTGCCCAAGAGACTTGAACAGTAATATCTGCTGACTGTCAGTTTTTTTTTGCAGCATGTTTTTTTTGTCTGATTATGTGTGTACAGAGCTCAAAGACAACGTGGAAACCATGATGACGTCACCACGGAGCTTACTTCTGATGAACGATTCCCTTTTCAGCATACGTGGCAAACACAGTTGCAGAGTAATAAACGCATCGATGCCAAAGGACTATTCAGAAAGTCTGATTAGCCCTGAAACTGAATACATTGTATACATGCTTCATTGCCTGCTTTTCCTTCCAGTTCTCTTTGTCATTGGAGCTCCTTTAAATATCCTGAACATGATAATCTTCCGAAACCAAGGCCTTGGAGACAGAATTAACGTGTGCCTCTTTTCTCTCGCTTTGCTCGATCTGACATATTTGACGTTCATCTTTGTCTTTAATGCTGGGAGTGCCTACTGGCGTTTGAAAGAAGATGAATATGTGGATGCAGCTTACCGTTTCATTATTGACAGTGGTCTAATTGGACTGTACGGATTAAGTTACGGACCATATTTGCCTCTGCCATCATTTCCACGGAGAGGTGTGTTTGCGTTCTTTTCCCACTGAAGGCCCGACAGTGTATTTTCCATGAAAGCATTAGTGATGGTCATTGTGACAGGAGTGGTGATTCTGGTGGTCCTGCGTTTTGTCGTCCTTGCTCGACTGCAGGTAACCTGTCTTTTCATTCAGCAAACTGGAGAAATAGACTGGACAATCTCTTTGAGCCAGTTTTACTTCAGGAACAAAGCTCTGATAGATAATCTGGACAGCGTGTTTTTTGGATTCGTTGTCGTCATCGGTTGTTTAGCCGTCGTCATCATCACCACCATCACCACATCCATCAAGTTACAGCAGGTCGTTCAATGGCGTAGCCAGTCTTCCTCCTCAATGTCCACCAAAGAGATTGGCATCGTCAAAATGATCTTGTGTTTATCGGTGGAATTCGTTTTTCTTTCCATACCCAAAATCGTCTTGAGATTTTCGCACCTAATTGACTCACAACTTTCTGCCGCAGGGGTTTACAGTAATTTGTATAGAGTCCTTGTATACATGGCTGAACTGAGTTCCTACACAAATTCCATTGTAAACTTTTTTGTTTACTATTTTAGGAGCTCTAGATATCGAGAAACTCTGTACAATATGCTGCACGTGAAACATGCGCAGAAGAAAACTAAACAGGGAAATACGCTTGGAACTGCCCACAATTAGAAGGGGAGCGATTAAGATAAACTTGGAACAGTTTCCACCCCAATAAATAGTTTCTCCAACACTAGAGAATTTAGGGCAGTAAAGCAATTCATATGTTCAAATAAAAGGCTCTTGCACCTCAACCTCCCTGCTCCTTCCTTATGTCCTTTTGTTAACCTTCCATCCCCTTTCCACAATTTTTACTACCTTGCTTCTACAGACGTTTAAGATATAAATCTTTTGATGATTGCGATCTGATGTGTCCATTATGCCAGATGTTTAAAAAAGATGAGATGCTCTTCGTTCTGTGTTGTCAAAGGTGGAAAGAAATCAGAAAAAATTTCTTGGAACCTAAATATTATTGAGAACCTTGTTTATTTAAACCAAGTTTAGCCAGTATGCACTAAACCTGACGTTACACGAAATTATCATTGCCTTTGTATACGGCTTGTAAATGTAGAGAAATAGGTACTTCATAGTTTTTGCATGATGTACCTTCCATAGATGTACCCTTTTGTATGCATGACGAAGTGTTATATATGTACGTTTACCCCTTCATGAGGGGCTGAGGCCTATATGAATAAACAATCATTCATTCATTCTACAGACGAAAAGACTCGTTCAACCAAACCTCCTCCCCCACCCCGTTTCTTTTCTTGTTTAATCTTCATGCACACGCACACGCCTATGCACATTGCAAACTTTGATGCAGGCACGCATGAACACCTGGAAGTGTTTGCGCGCTACTGGTGCAAGGGTCTCTAGCTGGGTTTGTCAAGAGCAATATGGAGCTGACCTCGTCCATGCTGCGGCTCTTGAGAAGGTCCTTTTACCTGTCCCTATACATAACTGGAAGTCTTCCGAGGTCACGCTGCCCCCTTTTCAGCGGGCTGAACAGAAGTATTCTAGGGATCCTTCTCCCGTGCATGTGGATGACATGTCCCGCCAATTGCAACTGGTTCTTGATGAACAGATGGTTGATGCTGAGAAGCCCACATTTTCCCAGAGTCTGAGGGATGGACATTCTGTTTTGTCATTGGATTATGAAGATCTCGAGCAGACACTGCTCGTGGACTGTTTCAGCTGTTAGTTTGTAGTCAGTAGGAGGGTGTGGGGCACAGAGTAAATAGCAAAGCCCTAAAGGCCACTGGTCTGTCGTAGTGGTGATGTGATTGACATGGGTGTAGATCTCTAATGACATGGAACATCTTATCAAAGTCACGTGCACGCATACATTTGCACGCATGCATACACACACGTACAAACGCGCATGCACGTCTTCCACACACACACACACACACACACACACATACACACGCACACACACACACACACACACACACACACACACACACACACACACACACACACACACACTCACACAAGCACATCCATTCACCCACACATCTTCCCCCCCTAGTTCCACACACACACCTAACACGCACACAGATACATACACGCGTGCACGCGCACGAGAGCGGACACACAAACACACACACACACACTCACGCGCGCGCGCACGGAAGCACGCACGCACGCATGCACACACGCACGCACGCACGCATGCACGCACGCACGCACGCTTACACACAAACACACACACATGCACACAGAAATCACCGTTATGATATCAATTACTGCCGCTTCATTATGGTTCAGAAGTTCCGTATGGCCGCCATCAATGCCTACAGCTTAGTCATGTTTCAGGTACTTCACCGCTGCTATGACTTTTTCACTGAGTGTAGAAAAGGTATCCTCATCGGATCAGTCCCTTGGAACAGTTTCCCGTCATGTTCCTACATGAGGACTGCACCAGCACCCTTGTCTGAGGCATCAGTGCTTAGCACACAAACGTCTTGTTAGGGTCAGGCAACTGTAGCACAGGTTCCTTGGACAGGAAGTTTTTCACAGTGTTGAAGGCTTGGTCTTGTGCCTCTCCCCACTCCGGCTGGTTGGGCTTCCCCTTGCGCTAAGGTCCGACATTGGAGCAGTCACAGTTGCAAAACGAGGCATGTATTCTCTGAAGAACCCCACTAAGCCGAAAAAGGACCGCAATTGTTTTTTTAGTCTGGGGATGAGTGCTTCTAGAATTTTCGTCACATTATCCTTGAATACCCCTTTCATTCCTTCCAGGAGACGGTGACCAATGAAGTCAATATCATCTGCACCAATAAACCACTTGCTGGGTCTTGCAGTCAAGTTGGCAGAAGACAGCCATTTGAACAGCTTCTGAAGAATTTTCAGGTGTTCTGTCCATGGTTTGGAATGGACCAGGATGTCATCCCAGTAGAAATATGACACCTTCCATGTTGCCCAATAGTTTTTCTCATGCCTCTCTTGAGTGTTGCTCCAGAATTCTTCTTACAAAGGGCATTTGGAAAAACTCGTATGTCCCATCTGGAGTCACAAATGCAGTCTTTGGAATGTCTTCTTCATGTATGGGGACTTGCCAATACCCCTTGCTGAGATCGATCTTGGAAAAAAACTTTATCTCCACTCAGTCTCTGGAAATAGGTCAGCAGCTGTAGGCATGGGTTCAGGATCTAGGTAAATCAGCTTGTTGAGTCGCCTGAAATCGATGCAAACACGTTAGTAGCATCTTTCTTTTTGACAGCGACACACTGGCGCGACGCGTATGACGACCCTCGGGACTCCCAGTTTCAACATGTCTTTGATGTCCTCTTTCATCGACTCTCTGATAGCATAAGACAATGGGTAGGGCTTTGATCTGATAGGCTCCAGTGATGTCAACTTCACTTCATGCTGAATCAGATCTGTTTTTACCTGGAAACTCAGTGAAGATACTAGAGTAGAGTACTCATTTAACAGTCCACGTATTTCTGTTTGCCGCTGGCTGTTCAGTTGTGGCTCCAAAACTACACTGTCAATTGTTTCCTGGGATTTGAAATCATTCAGTTCTAACAGTTCTTCATCGTTCACAGAACCTTCTTCAGTGAAGCTGTCACCATCACCAGAGGGGTAATGTGCTCCCATTCTTGGAATTCAGCAGCATGTGCATCTGTGGCTGGCTTTTCTTCCCGTTCAAAGTATTTCTTGAGCGTATTTGCGTGGAAAATCTTCTGCTTGCCTTTGATTTCCACTTCACAATCATTCAGCCCCTTGACTGCTTCTAAAAGATAGGGTCCTTTCCACTACATCAGCAACTTGTTATTGTCAGTAGGCAGCAGGACAAGAACTTTCTCACCAGGCTGAAATTTCCTGACTAAGTTCCGGTCATAATAGTGTTTACTTTTGCATTGGGACTTTTCTAGTTCACTTCAGGCTAACTGTAGGGTATCTCCAATGCGTTCACGCAGCTCAAATTTATATTGATAGCTGTTCTTAATTTCTGGAGATTCCACTTCTTTTGTCCACAGTTCTCTAAGGATTTGCATTGGTCCTCGCACAGTCCGGCCATACAGTAGCTCAAAGGGAGAAAACCCAGTAGATTCTTGAGGGACTTCCCTGTAAGCAAAACAACAAGGCATTGATATATCTGTGCGATTGTCGTGGCTGGTTAGCACTCAACTTCTTCAGCATGGCCTTTAATGTTCCTTTGTACTTCTCTACCAGGCGTTGCACATGGGTAGTAGGGGCGTGGTGGTCAATTGGGACACTGAGCAGACAACCAACCTCCTTCATGCAGTCAGTTACAATCTGGGTCCCTACGTCACTAAACATTTCATCAGACACACCCAGTCTACTAAAGGTGTCCACCAGGCCATCAGCAACGGTCTCAGTATCGATGCGTTTCAGTGGGACTGCCTCAGGATACCTGGTGGCATAATCTACCAAAGTGAGGATGTATAGGTGTCCTGATTCACTGGCTGGCTTGATTTCTCCTATGAGGTCGATGGCCACCCTCTTGAAAGGTCTGTCAGTCAGTTAGTGGCATCTTCTCCATGGGTACCTTTGGAGTTCTTCTTTTGGACTCAGTCTTCTGGCACACGTCACAGGATCTGCAGAAGCGTGAAACATCGCCCTGGATACCTGGCCAGTAGAAGGCTGCTATGATTTTGTCTATGGTCTTCTTGACACCCATGTGGCCTCCAAGGATAGAACCATGGGCCAACTCCATCACAGGGTTTCGTAGGCTGGCTGGAACAAGAACTTGGCAAGTGATTTGACCCTCATCAGTTATACTTTTTTTTCTGTACTGTCTTTACATGAAAAAAAAATTTCTTCACAAAGGATACCTCGGTGTTACCCCTGGTCATGGCATCTGTTTTGCTGGCATATTTTTGCAGAGAAGGGTCAGCTTGCCGTAACTGGATCAGTTTCTCTCTGGTTACTTCTGTAATTTCTGTAGATTTGCTGATCTTCAACGGTGTAGATCTCCCTTCTTTTTCCTTCTTGGATTGTGCGCGTGTTGTTACTGCACAGGTGTGTGGCCACTCAGGGTCAGGATCTTCAGCTGCACGGGCACCTTCAATATTTCCGATGATGACGTCATGAGGGAGACTGGGCAGGCACAAAGTATTGACCTTCCCAACAAAGAACGGTGTAGAAATTTCAGTGTCAGCTGTGGGGACGGCCTCAACAACATGTCCATGGACACATCGTAGGTAGCCGTTCTTGCCAGTAAACTGTTTTTCTGGAACAAGGTCCTTCTTAATGATGACTCCACTGCATCCTGTATCTCTGAGCACCTGTACTTTCTTATCACGAGAATGTCCCTTTCCCCCAGGCATGACACTCAAATCACCCTTGGGACGGTTTAAGAAGGCACATTGCACCACTATCTCATGCTCTTCAGGGCTGTCGCGGGCTTGACGTGAGTTAGATCTTCATCTCCTCTGCGACGGGTGTCTCTCCTAACTCTTTCCCTGATGGCAACATTGGCAGATGTCAGGCTTCTTTTATTTCCACCCAGGGGCTGGTCTTTCCGGTCTTCATGACTGAAGTGTGGAGGGCTGCGTTTATCTGAATAATAGGGCAGTCTGCATTCCGCAGCCTCGTGACCCAGGCGTCCGCATTTGAAGCATTTCAACGGTGGAGTTGATATACATGGAACCTGGACTGACTGGTCGTATCCGGTCTGTAGATGGTTTTGATCTAGTGTCAAGGGTCCGGTTGTGAGACTCCAGGAACCTCTGTGCAGCTTCAGTCAAGGATTTCAGGCTCTGGTCTTTCTCTTGTAGAAGGTGGGATGCAAGGTCTTTAGGACATGATTCTACAAATTGTTCTTTCAGGACTAGATATGACAATCCATCATAGTCTTTCTCTCTTCCAGCCAACTCCAGCCATCTCTCGAGAAAGTTTTGAATCCTGATTAGGAATTGAGCAGGACCTTCGTTCTTCTCTGGTCTACTGGACCGGAAACGTTTGTGAAAGCATTTGTTCAGAAAAATCATAACTTCGAAGTTCCGTTTTCAGTGTTTCGTATTCATTTGCTTCTTCTAGGGGTAGTCTTGAGTAGACCTCAAGGGCGTGACCAGTCAAAAGGGCACTTACGTTGGTAGCCCACTGTTCTTTTGGCTTTCTCATTGCTTCAGAATGGCGTTTAAAAACGTTCCAGATAACTGTCGAGGTTGTCTTTCCCGTCTACGAAGGGTGGGAAGACGTGGTCTCTTGGCAACTTCAGTTTCTGACTGGGAAATGCGTTCGCCATTTTGAACTTTAACTTCTGCCATACGCAGTTCAAATTCTCTTTGTCTCTCTTTCTCTTGATGTTCTATTTCAAGTCTTTTCAATTCTCTTTCAGCAGCTCGCTCTTCTCTTTTCTTTATCTTGCTGAATTTTCCTGTTTTCACGTTACTCTTCTCTTTTCTTCTCTTCACGTTCTTCTCGTCTTTTCTTCTCTTCACGTTCTTCTTGCTCTAGTCTTCTCTTCTCTTCACGTTCTTCCTGTCTTTTCTTCTTTTCACGTTCTTGTTGTTCCAGTCTTCTCTTCTCTTCACGTCCTTCTTGCTCCAGTCTTCTTTTCTCTTCACGTTCTTCCTGTCTTTTCTTCTCTTCAGCTGCCAATTCTAGTTCTCGTTTTCCAGTTTCTCTTGCTGCAGCCTCAGCTTGTTGAACATATTTCCTGAGCTCATCAACTGCAAGGCCTAGTTCCTTTCGAACCTTCACATATTCCATGGTAACTCAGACTAACGTCAGCAATCAGTCACTGAAGCAGTGCTTTCCAATGCTCAACTACACACTCAGGCAGCAGTCTTTCTTCCGTTTGACTCTCCTAGCTGTGTAGAATCCTAATTGTTCTTGCGGACACAGGCGACAGTTTCCACCATTTCCCTGGACCTGCTCGATGCACTAAACGCTGTACACACTCCCTGTACAGCTGAAGGCTTCACTCCCGGCTGAAGACTTTGACGTTGATCGTTTTGATCTAAGTTTCGACTCTTCTCAGACGGCAGCCGATGCAGTAAATGTAGCAGGATCTTCGCTTCGGCTTGGCCCCAAAGTGTAACACGCTAAAGCGATGACTTCCTCAGTTACACGGTAAGTGCAGTACTCTAGCTGGGGTCAGCTGCCATTGGTCCCGAGGTCCATTGGTCCAAGGTGGGGTCCGTTGGGTCCCCACATTGGTCGCTCCCAAGGTCCGTTGGTCCCAAGGTCCGTTGGCCCCAAGATCCTACAGTTGGTGAGCTTCCCAATGGTACATTGGGCCAAGGTTCCGTGGTCCTAGGGTCCATTGGTCCTAAGGTCCGTTGGTCCCAAGGGTCCAGGGTGCTCAAGGTCTCAAGGTCATTGGTCTCAAGGTACCGGTTGGTCCCAAGGTCCGTTGGTCCCAAGGTCCGTTGGTCCCAAGGTCCGTTGGTCCCTAAGGTGCACCCGTTGGTGCCTAAGGTCCGTTGGCCCCAAGGTCCGTTGGTCCCACGGTCCGTTGGTCCCAAGGTCCATTGGTCCCAAGGTCCGTTGGTCCCAAGGTCCGTTGGTCCTAAGGTCCGTTGTGGTCCCCAAGTGTCCATTGGTCCCAAGGTCCAGGTGCAGTCCCAAGGCCCGGTGGTCCCAAGGTCCAGTGGTCCCAAGGTCCGGTTGGTCCTAAGGTCCATGGTCCCAAGGTCCATTGGTCCCAAGAGGTCCATTGGTCCCAAGGGGTCCGTTGGTACCCAAAAGGTCCGTTGGTCCCAAGATCCGTTGGTCCCAAGGTCCTATGGTCCCAAGGTCCGTTGGTCCTAAGGTCATTGGTTCTAAGGTCCGAGTTGGTCCCAAGGTAGCAGATCTTGGGTCCCAGGTCCGTTGGTCCCAAGGTCCGGTGGTGCCCAAGGTCCATTGGTCTCAAGGTCCAGTTGGTCCAAGGTCCATTGGTTCCAAGGTCCGTTGGTTCTAAGGTCCATGTGGTCCCAAGGTCCACTTTTGTGCGGCCCAAGGTCCGGTGGTCCCAAGGTCCAGGTTGTCCCAAGGTCCAGTTGTCCCAAGGTCCAGTTGTCCCAAGGTTCGGTGGTCAGTCCCAAGGTCAATAAATATGTGTAATATACAGTAGTATGTGGTGGCTATCTTGAAAACAAAGGAGAGACTCGAGAGAGGAGAGAGAGAGAGAGAGAGAGAGAGAGAGAGAGAGAGAGAGACAGACAGACAGAGGGACAGAACAGACAGACAGACAGACAGACCAGACAGAGGAAAGCATATTGAAACTTTAGCTAAAGAAGAAATGCATAGTTGGTCTACTATTGATCAGTGGCTTCAAAACAAATTCCTTGAATAAATGACTTATTTGAATGTGCGTTACGTTGTGTGTATGTGTGGTGTGTGTGTGTGTGTGTGTGTGTGGTGTGTGTGTTTGTGTGTGGCACGCGCGCGCGCGCGCGCGCGTATGTGTGGTGTGCGCGCGCTTGTGTTGTGGTGTGTATGTGTCTGTGGGTGTGCGCCGCCTCGCGCGCGCCGTCTGCACGTGTCCCCATGTCCGTGTGTGTGTGTGTTGTGGTGTGTGTGTGTGTGTGTGGTGTGTGTGTGTTTGGTGTGTATGCCACGGCGCGCGCGAGTGAGCGTGTGTGTTTTGGTGTAAAAGCGTTTCATACTGTTCCGCCACGTTCTTCGAGAGGACGTTTTGGGGGCGGGTGTACGAGGGTAAAAAACGGTCGCGTGACAGAAGCCCCCCCCAACCGGACGCACCCAAGGCCCCCCCACCAGGCAAAGTAGACAAACTCGGCCTAGAACACATGAGTAGAAGAGCAAACAGCTTGGAGAGAGAGAGAGAAGGGGAGACCAGAGAGGGAGAGGAGGCTCCTTGCCGCATCCCCAGCCATCCGCAATCGCACGCACGTGTTTAAAAGCGTTCATACTGTTCCGCACGTTCTTCGAGAGGAAGTTTGGTCGACGAGGGTAAAAAGTCGCGATGACAGACGGGCAAAGGTTAGACAAACTCGGCGCTAGTAACAATGGTAGAAGAGCAAACAGCTTGGAGAGAGAGAGAGAGAGAGAGAGAGAGAGAGAGAGAGAGAGAGAGAGAGAGAGAGAGAGGAGAGAATTTTTCTAGTGGAATAATAAAATGAATAAATCATAAAATCAACAGAACACTTACTACCTCCTCCGACTTCTTTTGCAATGTCCGTCCATGCGGCAGCAATCATATCTGTGTTGGTTTCTATCAGGCTTGTCCCAAAGAAACTGTCGATTTCTGACTGAAGCAATCAAGTTGTCGTCGTCCATCTTGAGGTAGACCGATAAAAAATGAAAAATCTGCGTACAGTTCCTTGACGCGGCCCAGAAAAATGTTTTGATCTAGATAGGGACCTCTGATGTGGACAGATAGAAAGAAAGTGAGAGAGAGAAAGGGGGTGGAAGAAGAGAGAGAGAGAGAGAGAGAGAGAGAGAGAGAGAGGGTGGGTGAAGGGAGAGAGAGAGAGAGAGAGAGAGAGAGAGAGAGAGAGAGAGAGAGAGAGAGAGAGAGAGAGAGAGAGAGAGAGAAGTGTCGGTTGATAGAATCAACGACTCGCGGACGCAACGACACACGGACACAATGACACGCGGACACAGTGACACGCAGACACAATGACACGCGGACACAGTGACACGCGGACACAATGATACGCCATAGCAAAGGTGATGTCAATGTTTACCCAATATAATCATGATAATATAGATATTCTCCCAAGATACCTAAGATAGTGTCAATATGCTCCTCAGCGTGCCAAGCTATTCTTACTCTTGTTCCCAAGATAGCCAAGTTGATGCCAGTATGCTCCCAAGATAGCCATGATAACGCAAATATTCTCCTAAGATAGCTATAGTGTCAAGATATACTCCATGGCATGCCAAACCAGTTCCACCATGTTACCAAGATAGCAAAGATTATGCCAATAATATGCCATATGTTCTCAAGATAGCCATGATAGTGCCAATATTCTCATAAGATAACTAAGATACTGTTTAATTTGCTCTCCAGCATTCCAGACTACTTCGACTGCGTTCCCAAGACTGCCGAGATGATGCCATTTATGCTCCCAAGATAGCCATGATGATGCAAATATACTCCCAAGTGAGCTAAGATTGCATCAGTATGCTTTCAACGTGCCAGGCTAGTTCTACTGTGTTCTCAGGATAGCCAATATGTTGCCAATACGCTTCCAAGATAGCCATGTTAGTACTAATATTAGCCAAGATAATACCAGTATGCTCCCAAGATAGCCAGATATAACTGTAAAATACATGGAATTGGGATGCAATATAATTCTCTCTTTTGAGAACTCTGCTGCTTCGCTCTCTGTGAAGGTTTCTTTCTAATGGACCCAATGGACCCTGGGACCCTGACCCTAGCCCTAACCCAAAAACCCAAGTTCTGTTGGTCCCAAGGTGAGTGATATACAGTAGTATATGACTATCTTGATGTCAGTGCCAATGTTAGCCAAGATAGTACCAATATACTCCTAAGATAGCCAGACATAACTGCATGATACACGGAATTAGGATGCAATAGTCTTTCTCTTCTGAGGACTCTCTACTGCCATGCTCTCCGCGAGAGTTTCTTTTTAACAGATCCAATGGACCTTGAGACCCTAACCCTAACCCTAAAATTAACCCTAACCCTAAGCCATGGTCCGTTGGTCCCAAGGTCCGTTGGTCCCAAGGTCCGTTGGTCCCAAGGTTCATTGGTCCCAAGGTTCGTTGGTCCCAAGGTTCGTTGATCCCAAGGTCCGTTATATATTTCACAGACTTATATGGACCTTGGACCAGCGGACCTAGGTACCACGCTCCCTAGCGTTGTAAATCCTGTGGTAAGTGTTCGGCTTGCAGACGACAAAATACACCAGGCGGTATTCAAAGGAAGAGGATCCTTTTATTTACAAACGTTGAAGAATATAGGAACAAAAAATAAACCACTGACCTTCAGGTTCAATAAGTCGTACAGGAACTCAATCGTACATGCAGCAGGCAATACTCTCTAAATGGTACATTCGCAGCAGGCAATACTCTACTAATGGCAGCTTTTCATCGACTAGACTCAAACTCAGTGAAGACTCGAACACTTTTATGCTTGACAAAAAAAAAAAAAAAAAAAAAAAAACCAAACAAACAAAAACCCTTCAAAAATCTCTCTCTCTCTCTCCTCTCTCTCTCTGTCGCGCAGCTCTCATTCTTTGATACGTTATCTAAAGAATATTCTCAAGCATACTCGATTATTCTTTTGTAGAATATTCTGCATATCAGTAAGCTTAACAAATGAAATCGCGACGACCGTATGCGAATATATATTTGGTCAGCTTCTACAGCATACTCGAACCTTCGGCAATGCACTAGCAACTTACAGAAACCTAATGAACATTCTAACATTATCTTGAATATTCCAATCGCATTATCAATCGATTCAAAACCAATACTGAACAATTAGGCATACGTTCACTTTCCAAACGTTTTAAAAAACAAATCAACAATAACACTACACTGACCGAAAATACAAAGATCTAAAAGCGATAACTAAAGGAGGCTTGCAACGCGTCATTATTGCTATGACGTCTTTCACAAAAGTTCCCCCTCTCTTGTCTCCCTTTCAAATTGTAAAACACACACACACACACACACACACGCACGCACGCACGCACGCACGCACGCACACGCACGCACACACGCACACACACACACACACACACACACACACACACACACACACACACACACACACAAGCACATCCGTTCACCCACACATCTACCCCTCCCCCCACACACACACACCTAAACACGCACACACACACACACACGACGCGTGTACGCGCCGCGCGCTTACACACACACACACACACACACA
>JADBJO010001738.1:315294-335294 GCA_016801955.1 Conus betulinus
CAATATTCATTAACGAAAAGTAGGAAATGTTTGAATTTCTAAAAGTCATATATTAAAAAACCCATAAAATTGGGTCCAGGATACTGAAGTACCAAAGCACCTATCATTATTGCTGATACGCTCCACACCCAAATAAGAACAGGCAGTCGTCTTAGTGCTCCAAAATATTTGTTCTGGAATATCGAAACCTTAGCTCGCAAGGCTTTCAAGGAGGCTTTGGATATGCCAGCTCTTGTATCTCTAGGGACGTATTGTGAAATAGGAGTATTACCATCAAACAAGAATCTAAAGTTCGCAGTTGGAATATATCAGCCAAATACACACACAGAAAACTAACCAGAGACTTCAAATTGACGCTTCTTAAAAAATCAGTATATTAAGTATATAGTACTGATTTTAGCAATTGATAACAATGTGTATCAAGTGAATCTGAGATTGGACATTGACTCCCCTAAAACGGCAAAATCAACCTCCTTACCTATGACTGTCGGGACTTCCATGTGAAATGATTTCGTGAGGTAAGAAATCAACGACAAGGGAATTATGAAATCTTAACTTCCGTTGACTCCCAGTTCATGAGATTTATATGGAGATCTTTGATATTAATCATTCATTGTTGAAAAAAATGACAATGAAAAGAATAACTGGCATACTAGTCAACCAATAGACGCAAAATAAGTTTTCTTTTCATCTTCATAACTAAACAGCTGGTTAAAAATCTGGTGCAACATTTTTCATTCCATCTGTAGAAATACAAAAATCGTATAATCTTGGAAAATCAGATCAATCTTTACGGTTGAGCTGACTGTCTTTGTATTATTGACTAGACATTTGTAAGCGTGTGTTTCAGGTACTTTTTTCTAGACGATTCGAAGTTGGTCTTATCCATTCTAAAAAAACTCAAACCCCTCACTTGCTGACAAGATTCATTATGAATATTAATAACCTAACACATTTCTTGACTTTCCGAGGTACGAGAATTTCAGTTGGCTTTCCTCTCAATGTGGTGTAATATGAAAGTAGACAGAGTACAAAGCAGGGGTAGGGGCAGGGGGAGAAAAAATTCAAGCGAAAAATGCTCAGTTGTCTATCCGGGGGGACTAATACAGTTTACTAAAACAATACAAGCTGGAAACATTTCAGGAAAAAACAAAAATATTGGATATTTTCCCCGATACTCACACAAACCCATTATTGAACCTAGATTCTTAATGCATTTTTATAGATGTGGCTACTGCAGTGGAGTATATTCTATATCAGCAGAATTAAACTGAACAATTTTAAGACAAAAATTTATAAAAACTGTAACATCATTTATTGCCGAAAAAATGCACTTGCATTCTTCTTCATATTAAGCGACGAAAACCTATTTAGTTATTTTCAAGAACATGTTTTGAGAATTTTACTACCAATGTGTAAAACTGGCATTCATCATACCATTGTTTCACTATTTTAGTTAACTGTTTTAAGTTCGATTATTGTTGTACATTTTACTAATTCTGTAAGTATTAATGAAACCCCCCCCCCACGCACACACGCGCACCCCCCCCCCCCCCCACACACACACACTCACCACATCACACCACACCACACCACACCACACCACACCACACACACCACACCACACACACACCTCACCACACCACACCACA
Organism: Conus betulinus; assembly: GCA_016801955.1. NCBI lineage: Eukaryota > Metazoa > Mollusca > Gastropoda > Neogastropoda > Conidae > Conus > Conus betulinus. Next base: position 316,947 of record JADBJO010001738.1, read on the forward strand.
CCACCTCAAACCTCAAACAAAAAGTAATGCACTGTGTTCAAGCTAAATGCATTAAGAACTGTTTCAGCAAAAAAATAGTAGATGTAAATGTGGCCATGAACTGACTCCTGTCCATGTCATATGTCATAATTGTTTTATGAAAATATGTTTATCCACTTTAGAATAAGATATTTATATGAATAATACCTATTTCAGAAATGTGTTGTCCTATCAGACCATCTTCTCTTACATGATTCGGAATTAAGTGACGAACTCTGTTGGGATTTTATGCTTTTCATTTCCGGAAAAAAAAGAAAAAGGACCTTCCACCACTATTACTGTGCCTCTTATGCGCATATGCCACACACGCGTGCGCGTATGCGCGCACATTCACACACACACGCGCGCGCGCATGCACACAAACACAAACACACACACACACGCACACACACACACACACACACACACACACACACACACACACACACATACGCACGTCACACACACTCACGCACGCACACCCCACACCATCTCCTCTTGATTTCACACAAGCAGCAGGACACAGAAAAGCTAAGGTCACCAAGACAGCCGGAAGCTGATAGGTCGTCCTGTTGCTGACCTCCAGGTGTGCTTTGAGGATGGCTATCCACCTCGGCGTACAGACATGCTCCAGATCGGGCAGACTGATCAGCTTCAGAGCATGCTAGACAAGTTTTCCCCCTTTTCTTCCTAGCAGGAGCTGTCCATCCGTAGGCTACAGCGGCTGTGTCTGAAGTGGGTGACCAGGCAGCCCAAGTGCAGTGACCAAACTAGGTTCCCTCCATGACAGTGGGCTTTGGTGCATGTGCTCTGATTGTAGTGCCATGGACCGACTGATTGCTTTATGGATTGTTTGTTAACTACATCTAATTCATAAATGTGTGTGTGAAACTTGTAATTATGTGAAACCAACGTAAGAAGTAATTGATGTAAGTACTGTAAGATTGAGTTGTTGTCTGAAAAATAATTTATAAGGCTGTGCCAAAAAGGTAGACGAACAAATCACAAGACTAAGCACGACGCGTTTCGACCTCTTAGGTCTTCTTCAGGCAGATGCACAACGCCCATCTTGCTCCGCCCATCTTGGATGAAGATAAGTGATTGTTCGTTCATTTTTTTGTCCTGAGTGTTAGGTATCTTCCTTGAAGAAGACCTAAGATTTCGAAATGCATAATGTTTTGTCTTGTGATTCGTTTCTTGGGCGAGGCGTTATGAATTATTTTTAAAAATTTGTTTAGATTTCTGCCAGCAGTCACTTCACTTTGCAACTAGATCTCTTCTGTTTGTCTGATTGATTATGTGTCAACTTAGTGCAAGGAAGAGTCTGACAACATGTGAAAATGTCCATTTGGGTCGTTATAGCTTGATCAGAAACAATTCAAGTGTTCAATTTTACTGTTTGTCAAACTCTTTACATATCCAGTCGAGCTGATGAAGTATTGCCAGAATTCAGTGTTCATTTTGACCATTTGTCAAATTCTTGATATATCCTGTCAGGCTGAAATATGATTGCCATTTTAGAGTGTAGACCTGTGAAAGGTACTTTGTGCTTCATGACATGGGAAGTGAGTGTCCATGGGGAGTCCTTGATACATATCGTAAACTACTGGCTCAGGCGATGATTCATTCACCCAGGTTCAAGTCTGCCCCTCTCTAATAAATTGTAAACGGTGTGTCTGAGTAGTAGTCTTTCAGGTGAGACAATAAACAGATGTCTTGAGGTCAGTATGCGTTTAGCGTCCATACAGGAACTTTTGGCAACAGCTAAGTTGTTTCCCATCGACTTTTGCAAAAAAAAAAAAAAAAAAAAAAGAAAACAAAAACAAAAAAGAACCCTTCACTTTCATGGGAAAACTAAAATATGAACAGATATAAATCTGTTGTGACGTCATTTTGACATAATGTAGTAATATTGTAAAGTTATACAAAACAGTGAATTCACTGTAAACAATTAAAAGAAATTCAGTATAGTTCCTATACTCGCATATTTACGTACGAATCTCTCTCTCTCTCTCTCTCTCTCTCTCTCTCTCTCTCTCTCTCTCTCTCTCCTCCTCTCTCTCTCTCTCTCTCTCTCTGTGTACAAGGATGCAAGTGGGAGTAGGTTACCAAACCTGAAACTGAACTGAACCATCTTATTTGCATGCTCATGCTTCTGTTTTTTTTTTTTTTTTTTTTTTTTTTTTTTTTATAAATCTGTTAGCAAATTAAAGAGAAAATGAAAATACAATGTAAAAAATTAAGAGCATAAAAGTGTGACCATTATCTAAGATGGAAGGAATAAAGACCAAAATAGAAATACCTGAATATGATTCATTGATACCCTGCAAAACTTCGCTCTTTTGTTTTGGTGCATGGACTACGTCTTTATGAAAACATTGATCCTCCATTACATGAATGTTTTGGTTTGTTTTGTTTTTGTCGAGAACGTTGAGCTGGAGAACGGGTGCGAAGGTGTGATAGAGACATGAGTTAAGGCTGAACAAGAAAAGGGAAAAATGTATATGATTAATGATCCCACATTCCACACTACATTCGTCCATCCATTGCATTACATCTCTAAGGAAATACATCATTGACAAATCGGGGGCCAGGGGGATGGGGTAGATAGGTACAGTTATGGCTCTGTTGGTTGGTCTCTCTTAATAAGGGTAGATTTCAGCATGTCATTAATATGTAATGAATCGTTTGCATAACATGCCAACGATTGCTCCCCATTGACTGCAGCTGCACTTCGAAGTTTGGCTGCACGGCACGCACCAAGCAGAGAGCCATACCACTAACTGTACAATTGACTAATGCATGGTCTTTGCACCAAGTCATTCCACCTTCGCCAAGTTCAACAAGTCCTGCCAATTGTTCACATAGTTTTCGCCAGTTCACTGTAGCTTTTTGAAATATTGTTTTGTCAAGTGCTTCATCCTTTACTTTTTTGTTTCCGTATGGACTTACTGTAGTTCCTGTGTCTGGACTGACGGATTGCCCCTTTGTTGCTGAGGGTGAGATTAACGTTCTATTGGCCTGAGGTCCTAATGACATGGCGTACCAGACCAAAGCCTGTAGTTTTGGTGGCAGGATGTCTGGTAATTGGCAGGAGTCTTGGGCTTAGTTCCAGACTGGGCTACCCTATCTTGTTCTGGTTGTTGTCCCAGACTGGAGTCCAGGTCCTCTTCAACTGCTTGCGGCACTGGTGTCCAGCGATTACATCTGGTTTCATGTGAACTGGTGTTTACTGTGTGGGGTTGGTCAGCCAACCGTGGGATCTATAATCTTCTCCTCTTCCCACCAGTCCCTACCTCACCCCAACCCCCAAAATCGAAAAGACCTGTCCCCAGGGCTGTGGGGCGATCTTCTTCATGGTTGGGTGGCGATGATCCTGTACTGCGTGGAGCCGCCTTAAAAGAAGGAGCAGGACAGACGTCACTGGAGTGCTGTATGTGCGATTCATAGTCCTCACTGATCATGGCCGAGAAGGCAATTTATTAGCTTCTTTGTGATAGGAGTGCCCATACTGTCGACCTAAAAACATGTTGTTTTCTGGTCATGGTTATCACACTCAGGTAGCGATCCATCGCCGACTTCCACTCCTCTAGGGGCTATCCCCTGATGACACAGGCTAGACCCACTATAACTGTTAGTGACAGGAAGGTTTATCTCTCACAATAACGCCCTTCAAGAGAGAAATGCCATCTTTCTCAGCATTCCCACCTGTGCCACCTCCCTGTTGGCAGTAGTTTTACCAACGTAAGACTTTTTGTACCTTTCAGCTGAAGAACTTTGGTAACTGTGACAGACTGAGTAAATGACGATTACCATTGCCAACAATTAATTTCCCAGAACATTTATTGTGCATGTCAATACGTGTCATAAAATGAATTACAGATCAATGTAGAGAAAATATTACGTTCACAAAATGTCTAGTTACTAAAAAGCACCCAAACAAAATATGATCAAATCAGAGACTTCACAAATACAATCTTGCCAATCAAGACACAAAATTCTACCATCATCACGACGACATAAGATGATCCCAAAGCCTTGGAGGTTCGTGTAACACCCACGGCATGTCTGAGCTTCCTGGCATCTGGAAAATCATGAGAAACTGTTTCAGTACACAAAGAATATAATCAGTGAGGACCATGGATTGCACATACAACGGTCCAACGACGTCTGTCCTGTCCTGCTCCCTCTTTTGAGGTGGCTCCACGCAGTGCAGGACCATCGCCACCCAAGTAATAAGAAGATCGCCCCAGATCCTGAAGACTTTTTTTTTCGATTTTAGGGGTGGGGTTGGGGGTAGGGACTGGGGGGAAGAGGAGAACATTAGAAATCCCATAGTTGGCTGACCAACAGCACAGAGTAAACACCAGCTCACATGGAACAGAACTAACTGATACTATTCATGAATATGTCAGGAGGAAGAAGCAGATGGCAGCACTGAAAACAGCAAAGCAAAAACTGAAACTCCAAACAGATCAGAGGGCGTTATCTTAGAACATTAATCCGTTATACAGATTCCATTTGAGCAGGACTTGAGTTTAGAAAACAGTGAAAAAAAAACAAACTGACGTTATCACTGGCATGAAACTTGCATCGAAAGACGCAGTCAAGAAAACAATAAACATACCAGCATACTATACAGAAGGTGGTTCTAGGAATTCCAGGCATAGCCATTTTTTCAGACGACCAGCCAGGTTGTGAAGAACGTGATTAACGTCTAAGGGCAACACTCCAAAGATCTGGCCTGACACTAAATCCTGGAAAATGAAGATTCAGAAAAGGGAATTAATCTCTGGGACACAGCTTGGCAGAAAGAGGCATTGATCTAGCCAAGGAGAAAATAGAAGCTGTGGTGAATGTCTGGGAATATCCAAATGTCGACAAAGGGAGACGTTTCCTAGGGTTTGCAAGCTATTACATAAGATTCATTCTGAACTTTGCTACCCTTCTTGTGCAACTTCAAATACTTACTGGAAAAAAATCAGTTCTTTATCTTAAGGCCAGAACAGAAACTGCACCAAAACTGGAAAATGGCAAACATGTGACATAATCCCTACAGCAACAAACCCAGAACTGTGTACCATGAAAGGACCTCGTGATGTCATCACAAGACTTCAGGTTTGGCACTTGCCCATGAAGGACACCAAAATGTTTGTTTTTTTTTTTTGGTACGAAAACTGAAATTCAGTACCAAAGTTTGATGGCCCTGACATGGAGAACGAAACAATAAACATTTTGCAAGTCGTGTCAGGATGCTAGATGACGAGGTGACCAAATTCAACTGAGCTCATACATAGCAGCAAACTTCCATCAGGACATTTGGAGGACCTCGCATTGGGCATTTATATCCTCAACCAGTTGGCCATTATAGTTTATACTCTGTGACTGCCAAAAAGGCAATTTTACCAGACATGGATTTCAAAGAACCATTCACGCTAACAATGAACCACAGAACGCAATAAATGTGATAATAATTCTGGAAACAAGGTGCTGTTTAGTTTGGTGGGTGCCCATCTTCAAGTCAAACTTTGTGAAGGCTTTGCTTTCTTTCTTATCTTGGAGTAATTCATCAACAGTAGGTATAGATGACGTTCTCTCAATACTGTCTAATTACAATGACGCATGTCACAAACAAGTGGACATCATCATTTGGCATGGGAACTGTCACTATTGGACTAACCCATGGAGTTGGCTTGTTGACTGGCTCTACAATCTCCTTGTCAGTCATTTGTGGTCTTTTTGCTTTCACTTAGGATAGCAGACCAAATTATTGCGGGAAAACTGGTCAAGCTGCAGGTTTACTGTCAGGGCCTTCATTGAGCTTTTTGCAGTTTTGAAAATCTAGTGGAAAGTCGTTCCAATTCTTTTTCGAGCCCCCCTCTCCCTCATTCCAGTCTCAGCTCCCTATCCATTGCTGAACTACTCTGAAATATCGGCCAATCTGGAGAATTCCTTGATCAGTGGCTTCCTTTTTCTATAATAAAGGCTTTCCCTTTCTTTTAATGACGATGAATTCAGCATTTACCTGTTTGTCTTTCGTTTCAGCTTCTGTATCAAAACTGTTAATGATCTTCAAAGCTGTGTGAGAGGTGTAGGAACATTCTTTTTTTGATCGCTTCTTGGTGTTGTAGCCAATGTTGTCTTCTTTCAGCTCACAGAGGCAGAGGCAGAGTGAACACCTGTGCATGGACTCCAGTAGTTTAAGTCCCTGTCTCTCAGTATCCTTCCTCGCACAGCCGGATCATTAGTCGGATGAGTAGATTAGTACATAGCCTGACCGATTCAAAACACTTGCGTGTTTTGTTATGTATCAGCCTTCATCTTAAAAAAAAAAACAACTGGTACTTTAAAGAATTGATAAGATTTTCGTTGTCGATCTCTATCTCCATCAGTCGTGTGTAGCAAATAACTATAACTTTACTCAAACTATGAAACTGTCATTATCCTCCAGTCAAATAGATCGCTCCATGTGTCCATCACCAGCACCAGCAAATTTATTGTGACTGTAGTCTTGTGCAACAGAGCGTCTAATTTATAAAAGGTTACTTACAGATTTTATCAGTGTATGTTCACCAAGAGCCCCAAATGAAGAAAATAGGGAATTGTTATATTTATAACATAATTCAGATGAGAGAAACCCAGTTGAAGATCACTTCAATGCTCATTCAACTGTTTGAAAAATAAAAACATGCCTACGACTTGTACCAGATTGATAAAAAAATAAAATTGATGCTTTTCCTTACCTGCTTAATGCCGAGATAGAAACAAGGGGTCCTTGATTCTGACATTGATTTTTGCCTTATTCATCTCCTTGTACTAAATATTGACTGAAATACAGGTATTAAACGTTTAGAAGGTGACAATATTGCTATTTCTCATAGCAAGAAACTAACTCAAATGAGAACGAACAAAAAAAATTAAAACAAAATACAATTGTAAAGGTCCTGATTGAAGAGTGTTAAAATAACATAAAAAGATTTAAAAGTATAAATAAGCTTATAAATGTGCCAATTGGAATTGTTTGAAAAGAAATCTATAGTAATGAAATATATATGACAGATAATGATATCAATATATTGTATTTAAAATATTGTGCAAAAACATGTGCTACAAGCAGCAGATTGTTCTTTTACCAGCTATTCAACTTTAAAATCCAGCTAACATGTCAAGAATATATGATGGGATGAACCCGGTATTAAAGCATCTATTGTTTAAAGTCTTTGCACTCACACATGGACAGAAAGTCTTCTGAGTACTCCCAATGTTTGTTCAGAGAAATGCAAGTCTTATATCGCAAGACTTTTAATCAGGCTTTGGGTCTGCCATATCATGCATCATATTTAAAGTATTTTACCGTTCAAGCATCGACAGCCTCCAGTTGTGAAGTATATACAATGGATTTTAACATTTAACAACAATGTTAAAGACGAAATTAATCTGAGATCCGCCATTACTTTGCCTATGAGGAAAAACCAGTCTCATCACTTCTGACTGTCGGTACTTGCACGTCAGATTTAATCCACAACTCGAAAATCAACCTAATGAAAATAATGAAACCCAAACTTCTGTCATCTCCCAGTCCACCATGGGAACTTACACAGGCAACTTTGATACCTGTTACTCGTCGCTAAAAACAGTAACAATCTGACCCGCTTGATAGTAAACTATCCATACTAATTCTTTGAATCATAAAATCAACACAGTTCATCTTTTGTTAATACCCAGAAGCGTTTTCCCTGTCCGTCTGTAAAAAGTAGAACAATCCTATTAATTGGTAAAGCAGATCCATGTTTACAGTTGACTGACTGCCATTTTAAGGCTTTTTATAACCTATTTAACATTTCTAAGCACGTGTTTCAGGTTTTTTTGTGTTGATGGACATTAGTTTTGTACTTATGCTAGACAAGATTTACTTACGATTACTAATCATTTAATATGTTTCCTAATTTTCATATATACGAGAATCTCTGTTGGGTTCTATGTCATTGTGGATTTAGTATAATGAGAAGGCAGACAGAATAGCAAAAGGGAGAAGGAGGGGGTGGGGGAGGTAGTGGATGGAGGTGTGAGTAATGCAACACAAACAACAAAGCCATTCAGACTCCATCTCTATTCATTTGCCTATCCATGGGGAACTAAAGCAGTTTACTGAAAAAATACACGCTGAAAACCTTTGAAATAAGAACTGCAAGATATAGGATTTTTTTTCTTGATATTTACACAAATCTGTCTTTAAACATAGGTTGTTAAGTTCATTTCATGGATGTATCTACACCATTCAACGAGTGTAATTATTTTGATTAACAGAGTGAATATGAATGCTCAAAACAAAGTTGAGTAAAAGTAACATGATTTTCAAGGGAAAAAAATCAAACACCCACATGCTTTTCCATTATGTGCGATTTAAACCCCTTATCTACCCATGCTAGGTATAACATGGAATATGATTTGACAAATTTACCACGAATATGTGAAAAAGGCAGTTCAGTATGGCATTTTCCCATCAATCCTGTTTTGTGAAACAGAATTGATATTCAGTTGTTTATTTATCCCAGTCAACTGTTCTGTTACGTTGCTCTTGTACATTTCATTGTTTCTGTCAGTATCATTGGAATCCACACACACACACACACACACACATACACACACACACACTCACACACACACACCACCACCACCACCACCACTATCTCTACCATAACTATTACCATTACCACACCACATCACACGAAAATGTACCAAATCTATTCCAGCTAAACGCATTGAGAATCATTTCAGCAAGAACAATACATGTGCATGTGGCCATAGACCGACCCCTGTTCATATCATATGTCGGAGTTGCTTTATAAAAACATATCTATCCACTTCAGTGTAAATACACAAACATTATTGTCTTGTCTGATTTCACTCGGCCTCAGAGGGATACGACAAGGAAAGTCTGTCCAGGATCACTAAAACAGCTGGGTAGCTGATAGGCCGACCTGTCGCTGACCTCCACGTGCGTTTTGAGGTAATGACGGTCAGGCGCCTAGAGGCTATACACCGTGGCTCCACCCATCGTGTGTCACGTGCTGCTGGCACAGAAATGCTCCAGACGGGCAGATTTGACAGCTATATCAGATCATAGAGAAACAGGTTTCTTCTCTTCTTGTTGCCGGCGGCTATCCGGCTGTACAGCGCCGAGCTGTGTCAACAGGCAGCCCTGAGCATGATGATCATTCTAAGTCCTTCCCCCCATGACAGTGTGCTGTGGTTAAGAATTGTTTGTTCTGATTACAGTGTGTGTGTGTGTGTGTGTGTGTGTGTGTGTGTGTGTGTGTGTACTCATGCTTATTTAAGTTGTTAATTCATGTATCTATTTATCTATTCATCATTTAGTGTGTGTGTACATGTGTGAGTGCGTGCGTGCACACGCGCGCGTGCGTGTGTGTGTATGTGTGTGAATTCTTATTTTAGTGGTTTATATAATCGTTATAGATGTTGGCGTTTCATACTTTATACAACAGTTCACTTCTGACCTCTAATACTACTCTATTTTTTTCTGTTATGTCATTCATTTTTTCAACCTCTGAACAAATTTATTTATCACCAGAGAAGCAACGCAACTAGTTTGTGCACAGTGTATTTGTTTTATATAGTGTGGGGTTGGGTGGGGAGATGGGAGCGTATTGTGTGTGTGACTTGCATTTATTTATCGTTACTGCATTATCTCGCTCACTGCGAGTATTTTACTTGTTAAGAACTTAAAACTATCATTTTCATTGGGATGTCTTATGGGCCTGTGGAATGGACTGAAAGAGGGTTAGAGGGGAAGAGACGTGGAAGAGGGGTCAAAAGACACTTGTGCAATTGTGAATCAGCGGTGGGAGAGACTAGAGTGTTTCTGGTAAGACCTTACACACATACTTTCTTATTGTGTTTCGCTCTGTCTCTTTTTTTCTTGTATTTTAAGTGTGAACAGCCGAAAAGTTGATTTGTTCACAGAATACAGGTAACGAACTAATCTTAAGTCTTGCGTTTTGAATGCATTAGTGAGCAGACATGATGTTAAAAGAGAACGTCGCGCGCGCACACACACACACACACACACACACACACACACACACACACACACACACACACACACACACACATCCCCATCTGGAATCACTTTAAGTGAGAGACGTTAACTTGAAGAAGAAAGAAGAAGAAGAAGAAGAAGAAGAAGAAGAAGAAGAAGAGAGAGGAGGAGGAGGAGGAGAAGAAGAAGAAGAAGAAGAAGAAGAAGAAGAAGAAGAAGAACAACAACAAACAACAACACACAACACACACACACACACACACACACACACACACACACACACACACACACACACACACACACACACACACACTCTCTCTCTCTCTCTCTCTCTCTCTCTCTCCCCCCCTCTCTCTCTCTCTCTCTCTCACCCCCTCTCTCTCTCTCTGTCTCACAGTGTCAGCCAGGAGAATGGGCTAGGTCTATCGTGTAGGTCGAGTGATAAGTAGCGTAATACTCCAAGGGGGCTATAATACAATAATTGTAATCAGATGTAAGTATCTTGGCAATATGTTAAACAGGGCACAGTGCCGGATTAGGTATCCATGTAAATGACATGGGTTCACAAAGTGCGAAGTACTGGAAAGTAAACCTGAAACTCTTTGACCAGCAGACGACCGGACTGACCGGGACAGCCGGTGTAACGTTTCCACATGCCCCATCCCTCTAGGGAAGAAATCCAGACGGACATCCCACCCCACTTTGTTCTCCAAATCACCCTCCTTCAAACTTCTAAGTGTTTCAATCGGCAAAAACAAAATCAATCAAAGTACATTGCACGTGGATTCGAAGAGGGTAGGTGTGAAGGTGGGGGTGTGATTCTAAGTCTCAACCAAAATTAACCTCCACCCGATTCTGGGACATGGTCGAGAAACATCCAATGGAGTGAAGAAAGACATGGCCGCCCAAACGTACCTGCCATATGTGACAGGAAGGTGAAAACTATCATTGTTGGACCATGCCCCGAATGAGTCATTGGAAGTGGTTCTGGGAAAGGGTAGGGGTATGGGTGGGGATTACTTCTGCCTAGTATCCCCCCCCCCCTCCCTCAGTCAAATTTAGGTACATTGTACTTTAATTGGTGTGTTTCCTCATTTGGGACACTTCATAAATTTTGAAGGAAGGGGAGGTCGATTTAGCTTTACCCCCTGGCGGTTGAATGTTGGTACATGTGTTTTCTCATCCGCCAGGGAGTAATTTTACGTGTGGGGTGATTACGGCACGTCACACTTGGTTTTGAAAATGCCGTCATGAAACATTAGGGTCTAGAAGGCAGCATGAAGTTAAAACTGATAAAGAAATGGTAATGAAAGCTTGTGTAGGAATTGAAGGTGAGTGTCAACGCTCTGTTAAAGCTCAGCAAAAATGATTATATAATATAATATAATATAATATAATATTATATAATATATATTATATTATATTGGATTTATATATAGCGCCTATCCTCTGTCACAGACCAAGCTCTAAGCGCTTTACAATAAACACACTACCTCACTCACTCAACGTGCTGCCTACCCAGGTAGAGCCGGCCGAAGAACAGCCTACTGGCGCTCATTCAGTTGTTTCCCGTACCATTCAAATACCAGTCACTCATTTTCATTTATCTCATTTATTCCTCCAGTTTCTCACATAGGATGCATGCGATGTTTATACGTATCCTTCATTTCCACCGGTACACGATGGCACACGATAAAAAGTGACATTTTTGTGGCTTGGTAAGAAATACCAGGTAGCTATCTTCAATCTACATCAAATTTGCAGTGCAGCGGGGAACCCCTGCTCTTTTCGATTTTCAGCTGCCGTGGGTTCTTTAACGTGTGCAGGGGGCCAGGAAGGCACACGGGTCTGACTCGCTTATAGTCCCCATCCGATGGACTTGACGTTCAGTTCGATTTGTCATTCAAACTGGGAAAGAAAGGGCGAGAAAGGCAGGGCTCGAACTCACGCACTTCTCACACGTTGGATTGGCAGGCGCAGAGGTGTGTTTTTTGAGTCTGTCTAAAATATAGTGAGAAAACGTGAGTGTCAAAGAGCCAGAGATACATTGTTCCACATCGCTATGGCTTGAAGAGAGACAGACATTTTCAGATTTAGAAACAGTAAACATAAGATGGAGACAATTTCAGTTCGAAATGTGTAAAGAGGGAGTAAATCAGTTTTCTGTTTAATCATTTGGATAATTGTTTTATTTTGTATTGGAACAGAAACAGTTGTCCAGTGCAAATTTGGAATAGTGTCTCAGAGAACTTTCTCTGGTCAAAACCGTCCCTTGACGTTTGCCTGCAGGAAAACAAACATGAGGAAAACCCTTTAGAAAACGCGACAGAAGATGTACTAAATTCAATCTACTTCACTGGCCAGCTGCTACAAATGGTTAATCACGGAAACATGGTGGGATGAAGGTATCGCGAAGTACTGTGGTAAGTCACAGTATTATGAACTGTGGGATGGGCTTGTAACCTGTTATTTGCTTATATCATTTTATGAGAAAATGCTTTAGTTTGTAAAAACATCTATGCAAAAGTAAATTAACTGAACTAATAAATAAACCAACGATCTCAGACTGTATTGGAAAGAAAGGAGTGAGAATCTTAAACGTGATTCACCCCTCGACACTCAGCATGACAAGACTTGTCTTGGAGTGGCTCAATCATGGGTAGATGATAGATAGGAGACGTGTCTTTCACAGATTTAAAGAATGAGAACGATTGGGTAAGAGGGACAGAGAATGGCAAGTTTTTCCTAGTGACAGTGTCAAAGGTAAGCAGTTTACAGAGATATGGAAGAGCAATGTTCGAGTTGATACTAAACCAGGTAATTGCCCAAGAGACTGGAACAGTAATATCTGCTAACTGTCAGTTTTTTGAGGCATGTGTTTTGTCTGATTATGTGTTTACAGAGCTCAAAGACAACTTGGAAACCATGATGACGTCACCACGGAGCTTACTTCTGATGAACGATTCCCTTCTCAGCATACATGGGAAACACAGTTGCAGAGTAATAAACGCATCAATGCCGAGGAACTATTCAGAAAGTCTGATTAGTCCTGAAACTGAACACATTGTATACATGCTTCATTGTCTGCTTTTCCTGCCAGTTCTCTTTGTCATCGGAGCTCCTTTAAATATCCTGAACATGATAATCTTCCGAAAGCAAAGCCTTGGCGACAGAATTAACGTGTGCCTCTTTTTTTTGCTTGCTTTGCTCGATCTGACATATTTGACGTTCATCTTTGTCTATAATGTTGCGTGTGCCTATTGGCACTTGAAAGAAGATGAATATGTGGATAGGGTTTACCGTTTCAGTATTAACAGTGGTCTAATTGGACTGTACGGAGTAAGTTACGGACCATATTTTGTCTCTGCCATCATTTCCATGGAGAGGTGTGTTTGCGTTCTTTTCCCACTCAAGGCCCGACAGTGTATTTCCACGAAAGCATTAGTAATGGTCATTGTGACAGGAGTGGTAGTTCTGGTGGTCCTGCGTTTTGTTGTCCTTGCTCGACTGCAGGTAACCTGCCTTTTCATTCAGCAAACTGGAGAAATAGACTGGACAGTCTCTTTGAGAGCCAATTTTACTTCAGGAACAAAGCTCTGATAGATAATCTGGACAGCGTGTTTTTTGGATTCGTTGTCGTCATCGGTTGTTTAGTCGTCGTCATCATCACCACCATCACCACAGCCATCAAGTTACAACAGATTGTTTACTGGCGTGGCCAGTCTTCCTCCTCAATGCCAAGCAAAGAAATTGGCATCGTCAAAATGATCTTGTGTTTATCGGTGGAATTCGTTATTCTTTCCATACCCAAAATCGTCTTGAGATTTTCGCACCTAATTGACCCAGAACTTTCTCTCGCAGGGGTTTACAGTAACTTGTATAGTGTCCTTGTGTACATGGCTGAACTGAGTTCCTGCATAAATTCTATTGTAAACTTTTTTGTTTACTATTTTAGGAGCTCTAGATATCGAGAAACTCTGTACGATATGCTGCACATGAAACATGTGCAGAAGAAAAGAAAACAGGAAATACACTTGGAACTGCCCGCATTTAGAAGGAGAGCGATTAAGATAAACTTGGTATAGTTTCCACCCCAATATATAGTTCCTCCGACAACAGTGAATTCACGGTAGTAAAGCAATTCGTATGTTCAAATAAAAGGCTCTTGCACCTCAACCTCCCTGCTCCTTCCTTATGCCCTTCTTATGTTAACCTTCCATCCCCCTTCCTCTATTTTTACTACCTTGCTTCTACAGACGTTTCAGATATAAATCTTTTGATGATTGCGATCTGATGTGTCCATTATACCAGATTTTAAAAGAAGATGAGTTGCACTTCGTTCTGTGTTGTCAAAGGTTGAAAGAAATAAGAGAAAATGTTTTGGAGCCTAAATGTTATCGAGAACCTTGTTTATATAAAATAGGTTTACTCAACATGTACTAACCCGATGTCATACGAAATTATCGTTGTTTTTGTATAAGGCTTGTAAATATAGAGAAATAGTTACTTCATAGTTTTGCCTGATGTACCTGCCATAGCCGTAGCCTTTTGTATTGCATGATGAGTGTTATATCTGTACGTTTACCCCTTCATGAGGGGTTGAGGCATATACGAATTAACAATCGTTCATTCATTTACAGACGAAAAGACTCGTTCAACCAAACCTCCTCCCCTCACCCCCGTTTTTCTTTCTTGTTTAATCTTCATGCACACGCACACGCCTATGCACACTGTAAACTTTGATGTAGGCACGCATGAACACCTGGAAGTCTTTGCGCGCGCTACTGGTGCAAGGGTCTCTAGCTGGGTTTGTCGAGAGCAATACGGAGCTGACTTTGTCCATGCTGCGGCTCTTGAGGAAGTCCTTCTACCTGTCCCTATACACATACTGGAAGTCTTCCGAGGTCACGCTGCCCCCTTTTCAGCGGGCTGAACAGAAGCATTCTAGGGATCCTTCTCTCTCGTGCATGTGGATGACATGTCCCGCCTATCGCAGCTGGTTCTGGATGAGCAGACGGCTGATGCTGGGAAGCCTACACTTTCCCACAGTCTGATGGATGGACATTCTGTCTTGCCATTGGATTATAAGGATCTCGAGCAGACACTGCTCGTTGACTGTTTCAGCTGTTAGATGTGTAGGTAGTAGGGGGTGTGGGGCACAGAGTAAATAGCAAAGCCCTAATGGCCACTGTTCTGTTGTACTGGTGATGTGATTCACGTGGGGTGTAGATCTCTGATGACATGGAAGATCTTATGAAAGTCACGTGCACACATACAATCGCACGCATGCATACACACACCTACAGACGCATGCACGTATTCCCACACACACACACACACACACACACACACACACACACACACACACACACACACACACCCCTAACATGCACACAGATACACACACGCGTGCACGCGCATGCGCTCGGACACACACACACACACAGACATACACATGCACACATACACACACACACACACACACACACACACACACACAACACACACACACACACACACACACACTACACTAACCAATTATTAAAAATATATACAGATGGTTCATGTATTGGTAGCAAACAGGTTGTGCATTCTTAATCCCTGACTTGAGGGTGGAGAAATCTTTTTACATTGGATGTAACATATCCATATTTACAACTGAATTAACAGCAATACTCATGGCTTTGAATTTACCTTTAAATTTCCCCAAAACAAAATTTCAAGCTCTGTTTTGTGTAGACTTCAAAATCAGTCCTTCAGGCGATAAAAGATTTTCATCTGCATACTCGGCCTGAAATGATTATTGAGGTAAGCTGTTTGATCCACATGCTTATTGAAGGAGGCACCCAGTTATCCTTTTGTTGGATTCCTTCACACTGTTCCTTTTATTACAACGATAAAGTAGATAGGGCAGCTAAGCGTGGAGCAAAACATATCTGTGGTTCTGAAGATCTTAAACTACCCTTATCGGTACATGAGCAGTGCAATTTAGTTAAAACATATATTTCGAAAACTTTCAAAGATAGAATGATAGAACATGACAATCAAATCAGTTTTGATTTTTGATATTAAAATCATTCTACATAATTTTAATTTAAACAAAAATATACTTCCATTGATGTATAGATGGAAACTGATGCTTTTAAAAAACAAAATATGTTAAAAACATAGTGTGTTTATGTAAAAAGAAAATAACTCGTGATCATACTGTTAAATGTCAAGACATGAAAAAAAAAATAATTCCAGTGTTGAGGCAAAATAGTGCACAGGCCATCTTTGAGTCACCAGCTCTAAAATATGAGTTTTTTGTATGCTTAGAGCGCACTCCATTGGGGAAGTATTTATGGGTTCCTTTTCTGTGTGTATGGGCGGGGATGGGGGATATGTGTGTGGGGAGGGAAGATGGAATAATGTACAAAGCTCAAAAGTGACAAGGACTGAGAAAGGTTAAGTTTCTGTGCCTTGATGGTTGTTAATTAGTTTTGTTAAAATTTTTTTAGCTTTTTTCCCTTTCAAACTTATTTGAACAATTTAAGTGTTTTGTAATTACTATTATTATTCATATAAGCACTCATATAAGCACACAAATATGCACACAAACATACTCAAACACACTCGCATACACACACACGAGCACACGCACATGCGCACATACATGTGCGTGCACAAGCATAAGCACATACGCTCTTTCTTTCCCCTTCTCTCTCTTTCTGCACGATTTTTTTTTCTTTCGTCTAATATCACGATAAGTGGAAAGACGTAAAATAAATCACACACACACACACACACACACACACACACACACACACACACACACACACACACACACATGCACACAGAAATCACCGTTATGATATCAATTACTGCCGCTCCATTATGGCTCAGAAGTTTCCGTATGGCCGCCATCAATGCCTACAGCTTAGCCATGTTTCAGGGACTTCACCACTGCTATGACTTCTTCACTGAGTGTAGAAAAGGTATCCTCATCGGATCAATCCTGTACTATCAGATGACTTCTTCACTGAGTGTAGAAAAGGTATCCTCATCGGATCAATCCTGTACTATCAGATGACTTCTTCACTGAGTGTAGAAAAGGCATCCTCATCGGATCAGGCCTGTACTATCAGATGACTTCTTCACTGAGTGTAGAAAAGGTATCCTCATCAAATCAATCCTGTACTATCAGCACACTTAAATCGCCTTTACTTTGTCGTAGGAATCAGACGACTGCTCTATCTTTTTATGACGTTTTCTTTCTCCTCAATGAGACAGTTGCTCTTGTCCTGAATGATGTTGACTTTACTTTGCTTCAACTTGGCCCAGTCTTTTATAATCTAACAAGCTTTCTCCCTGTTCTGGTCCATTTTTTTTCTTTTTAATATCCTTAATGAAATTCGTCGGGTCGGTTTGTCAGTAATGTCCATTAATGTAAGATGTCGACAAAATCGGTAATTTTGAATCAGCGATTTTACCAAGCGGTGTAATGTAATTCTCAAGCCATGTTCAAATAATGTTAATTTGTAGAGTTTGTCGTTGTGATTGAATGCTTCTTATTGTCTTTGAAATAACTGGTTAAACGGACACCTATAAATTTGCATTTTAGAGGACACATACAAATATCTATCTGTCTATCTATCCCTCTATCTCTATCTATCTATCTATCTATCTATCTATCTATCTATCTATCTATATCTATCTATCTATCTATCTATCTATCTATCTATCTATCTGTCTGTGTGTGTGTATGTGCATGCGTGCGTGCGTGCGTGTGTGTGTGTGTATGTGTGTGTGTGTGTGTGTGTGTGTGTGTGTGTGTGTGTGTGTGTGTGTGTGTGTGTGTGTGTTAGAGAGAGAGAGTATTTTTTTTTGTTTTGGGGAAGACACCTTTCTTTTAAGCAGACCAGTTTTTAGGAGTTTCCTTCTTACACTTATCGTAGCACTTATCTAATGACATAACGTCGCATGCGATTTGGGTCTTCAGTCAATTGTAGTTGGAAACTGGAAGCGTTGCTATGACCACGTTGTTCAACGACTGTGTTGGAGAAGTTGACCAGAGAATGTTTTAGTTCTGTTATTAAAATATTAAAACGTTGCTTTCGTGTCTGTGTGCTGCTTCACGTGGAAGTGATTCTCATCAGCAGATGACCAGGGTCCAGAAGAAATCCTGATGAGTTCTAAACAGAGCACAATAGACTTCGCCTGCTTATCCCGATGACCTTCATCTCTTTAGAACAATAAAACATAAAGAGCGTTCATTAGAGAAGTAATCA
>JADBJO010001738.1:340294-352794 GCA_016801955.1 Conus betulinus
ATGTGCCACACATGCGTGCGCGCATGTGCGCATGCACACACACACACACACACACACACACACACACACACACACACACACACACACACGCGTGCGCGCACTCACACACACACACACACACACACACACACACACACACACACCACACCGTCTTCTCTACATTTCACACAAGCAGCAGGACACAGAAAAGCTAAGGTCACCAAGACAGCTGGGAAGCTGATAGGTCGACCTGTTGCTGACCTCCAGATGCGTTTTGAGGCAATGACGGTCAGGCGCCTGAAGGCCATGCACCATGGCGCACAGGTGTGCTCCAGATCGGGCAGACTGACCAGCTTCAGGGCACGTTAGACAGGCTTCTCTCTTTTCTTCCAATCAGGAGCTGTCCAGCCGTAGGCTACAGTGGGCTGTGTTTGAAGTGGGTGACCAGGCAGCCCAAGTGCAGTGACCAGACTAGGTTCCCTCCATGACAGTGTGCTTTGGCATATGTGCTCTGATTGTAGTGCCATGGACCGACTGATTGTTTTATGGATTGTTTTGTTACCTACATCTAATTCATAAATATGTGTGTGAAACTTGTAATTATGTGAAACCAATGTAAGAAGTATTTGATGTAAGTACTGTAAGATTTGAGTTGTTAATTGAAAGGGGGAAACTCTCTGAAAAAAATAATTTATAAGGCTGCACCCCAAAAGGTAGACAAACAAATCACATAATGAAGAACGACGCGTTTCGGCCTCTCAGGTCTTCTTCATGCAAGATACACAACGCCCATCTTGCGCCGAATTAGATGAAGATAAGTGATTGCTCGTTCATTTTCGTTGTCCTGAGTGTTACGTATCTTCCCTCAAGAAGATTTTGAAATGCGTTGTGTTTTGTCTAGTGATTTGTTTGTCAACGTTTTTGGGTGGAGCCTTATAAATTATTTTTCAAATTTGTTTAGATTTCCGCCAGCAGTCGCCTCACTTTGCAACTAAATCTCTTCTGTTAGTCTGATTATGTGCCAACTTAGTGCAAGGAAGAGTCTGACAACATGTGAAAATGTCCATTTGTATTGTAATAGCTTGATCGGAAACAATTCAAGTGTTCAATTTACTGTTTGTCAAACTCCCAACATATCCAGTCAAGCTGACAAAGCATTGCCAGTGTTCAGTGTTCATTTTTACCATTTGTCAAATTCATGATATATCCTGTCAGGCTGAAACATTATTGCATTTTAGAGTGTAGACCTGTGAAAGGTACTTTGTGGGTCATTACGTGCGAAATGAGCGTCAACTGGAGCTCTTGATACATATTGTAAACTAATGACCCAGTGGATAACATTTAGTCAAGAATTCCAGGTGCAAGTCTGAGGCCTGTCATGGACACATTTTCTGCCCCTCTCTAATAAACTGTAAACGTTGGTCTGAAAAGTCTTTCAGGTGAGACAATAAACAGATGTCTTGAGGTCAGTATGCGTTTAGCGTCCATACAGGAACTTTTGGCAACAGCTGAGTTGTTTCCCATCGATTTTTGCAAAAAACTTTCGTGGAAAAACTAAAAATATGCACAGATGTAAATCTGTTGCGACGTCATTTTTTGACATTATGTTGTAATACTGAAGAGTTATACAGAACAATGAATTCCTGTAAACAATTAAAAGACGTTCAGCGTTGTTCCTATGTTTGCGTATTTATGTACCTATGTAAGAATTTTCTCTCTCTCTCTCTCTCTCTCTCTCTCTCTCTCTCTCTCTCTCTCTCTCTCTCTCTACAAGGGTGCAAGTAGAGGTAGGTTGTCAAACCTGAAAACTGAACTGGATCATCTTGTTTACATACTCATCCTTCTCTTTTTTTTCTTCATCTGTTAGCAAATTTAAGAGAAAATGAAAATAGGATGTAAAACATTAAGAGCATAAAAGTGTGACCATTATCTAAAATGGAAGGAAAAAAAGACCGAAGTGGACGTACCTGTATATGATTCATTCATACCCTGCAGTACTTCGCTGTTTCTTTTTTTTTGCATGGACTACGTTTTTTTTTAATGAAAACATTGATCCTCCATTAAATGAATGTTTTGGTTTGTTTTGTTTTTGTCGAGAACTTTGAGCTGGACAAGGGGTGGGAAGGTGTGATGAAGACATGGGTTAAGGCCGCACAAGAGAAGAAAAAAATGTATATGATCAATGATCCCACATTCCACACTACATTCTTCCATCCATTGCATTACATCTACGAGGAAATTAATAAATCGGCGGCCAGGGGGATGGGGTAGGTAGGTACAGTCATGGCTCTGTTGGTTGGTTTCTCTTAATAAGGGAAGATTTCTGCCGACTTCGTTGGTTGTCATTTTCAACTCCAGTATTCATTCTTCCCATTTTCAGTTTCTTTGGAAAAGGAAAGAAAGAAAGAAAGAAGCGTAGAAATAAACGGAACAACTGAAATCATGCTTACATAAACTTGCAACATCAAACGTTGCTGTACACATGTAGTAGTTGTCCTTAAAAACCTACCGCAGGACTTTCCTGATCTTTCAGTACTAGTTTGATTTGATGCATTACTGTCTGCCATGAGAGAATAAGGCAAAGGGAGTCCAGGCAGAAAATACAGAAAAACCAACACCTTGATTACGTCCATAAATGTGTTCTGTGTTTTTGTGGTGTATGCAGTTTGTTGTGGTGTATGTGGTTTGTTGTGGTGTATGTGGTTTGTTGTGGTACATATGATTTGTTGTGGGGTATGTGGTTTGTTGTGGGGTATGTGGTTTTGTTGTGGTGTGTGTGCTTCTCCCCTCGTCAATCACCTCACCCTTACCTGAAAGCTTCGTTGGCATTGAAGATCACAGCATATCATTAATATGTAATGGATCGTTTGCATAACATGCCAACGATTGCTCCCCACCGAAAGCAGCTGCACTTCGAAGTTCGGCTGCACAGCATGCACACAAAGCACAGAGCCATACCGCTAACTGTACAATTGACTAATGCATGGTCTTTGCACCAAGTCATTCAAGTCATTCAACATTCCCCAAGTTCAACAAGCTCTACCCATTGTTCGCATGATTTTCGCCGATTCACTGTGGCTTAATTGAAATCTTGTTTTGTCAAGTGCTTTATCCTTTACTTTTATTCCTGCATGGACTTACTGTAGTTCCTGAGTCTGGACTGACGGATTGCCCCTTTGCTGCCGAGGGTGCGATTAACGTTCTATTGGCCTGAGGTCCTTAATGACATGGCGTACTAGACCAAAGCCTGCAGTTTTGATGGCAGGATGTCTGGTAATTGGCAGGAGTCTTGGGTTTTGGTACCAGACTGGGACTGTCCTATCTTGTTCTGGTTGTTGTCCTAGACTGGATTCCGGGTCCTCTTCTTCTGCTTGCGGCGCTGGTGTCCAGCAATTACATCTGGTTTCATGTGAACTGGTGTTTACTGTGTGGTGTTGGTCAGCCAGCTATGGGATTTCTAATCTAATCTTCTCTCTTCCCCCCCAATCCTCACTGATCATGGCCGAGAAGACTATTTATTGACTCCTTTGTGAGAGGAGTGTCCTTACTGCCGACCTAAAAACATGTTTTCTGGTCACAGTTATCACACTCAGGCAGCGATCCATCGCTGACTGTTCTACTCCTCTAGGAGCCATCTCTTTGATGACACAGGCTAGACCCACTATAACTGTTAGTGCAGGAAGGTTGATCTCTCAGAACAACGCCC
This sequence comes from Conus betulinus, assembly GCA_016801955.1. NCBI lineage: Eukaryota > Metazoa > Mollusca > Gastropoda > Neogastropoda > Conidae > Conus > Conus betulinus. Next base: position 343,980 of record JADBJO010001738.1, read on the forward strand.
TTCAAGAGAGAACTGCCATCTTTCTCAGCATTTCCATCTGTGCCACCTTCCTGTCGCCAGTAGTTTTACCAGTGTGAGACTTTTTTGGTACCTGTTCAGCTGAAGAAGTTTGGTAATTGTGACAGGCTGAGTAGACGACGATTACCCTTACAATAAATTTTCTTTTCCCAGAACATTAATTGTGCATTTCAATACGTGTCATAAAATGAATTACATATGAAACAAGAGAAAATATCACGTCCCCAAAATGTCTAGGTACTAAAAAGCACCCAAACAAAATATTATTAAATCAGAGACTTTACAAACACAAGCTTGCCAATCCAGACACAAAATTCTACCATCAACATGACAAGATAAGTTGATCGCAAAGCGTTGGAGGTCGAGTAACACCCTCAGCATGTCTGAGCTTCCAGGCATCCAGAAAATACGGAGAAACTGCTTCAGTACACAAAGAACATAATCAGTGAGGATCATGACGTCTGTCCTGCTCCTTCTTTTGAGGTGGCTCCACTCAGTACAGGATCATCGCCACCCAAGTAATAAGAGATCATCCCACAGGCCTGAGGATGGGTTTTTCGACTTTGGGTGTGGGGGTGGGCGTAGGGATTGGGGGAAAGAGGAGAAGATTAGAGATCCTATAGTTGGCTTTCCAACACCACAGATTAAACACCAGTTCACATGGAACCAGAACTAACTGATGCCATCAATAAAAATGTCAGGAGGAAGATGCAGATGGCAGCACTGAAAACAGCAAAGCAAAAACTGACACTCCAAACAGACCAGAGAGTATTATCTTAGAACATCAATCCATTATACAGATTCCATTTGAGCAGGAGTTGCGTTTAGAAAATAGTTTTAAAAAAAAATGAATAAAAATTTTTAAAAAATGAAAAAGGACAAAAAACTGACGTTAACACTGGAATGAAACTTGCATCAAAAGATGCAGTCAAGAAAACCACAAGCATGCCAGCATACTGTACAGAAAGTGGTTCTAGGAATTCCAGGCATAGCAGTTTTTTTCAGACTACCAGCCAGGTTGTGAAGAACGTGATAAACGTCTAAGGACAACACTCCAAAGATCTGGCCTGACACTAAATGCTGGAAAATGAAGATCAGAAAAGGGAAATTAATCTCTGGGACACAGGTTGGCAGAAAGAGGCATTGATCCAGCCAAGGAGAAAATAGGAGGTGTGGTGAACGTCTGGGAATATCCAAATGTCAACGAGGAGAGACGTTTCCTAGGGTTTGCAAGCTATTACATAAGATTCATTCTGAACTTTGCTACCCTTCTTGTGCAACTCCAAAGACTTACTGGGAAAAATCAGTTCTTTATCTTAAGGCCAGAACTGAAACTGCACCCAAACTGAAAATGGCAAACATGTGACATAATCCCTACAGCAACAAACCCAGAACTGTGTACCATGAAAGGACCTCGTGATGTCATCACAAAGACTTCAGGTTTTGACACTTGCCCATGAAGGACACCAAAATGTTTTTTGGTACCAAACAGAAATTCATCACCGTAGTTTGGTGGTCCTGACATGGAGAATGAAGCAGTAAAGAGTTTGCAGATCATGTCAGGGAAGCTAGATGATGAAGTGACCAAATTCAACTGAGCTCATACATAGCAGCAAACTTCTACCAGAACATTTGCACCTCGCATTGGGCATTTATGGCCTCAACCAGTTTGGCCATTATAGTTTATACTCTGTGACTGCCAGATAGGCAATTTTACCAGACCAGATGGATTTCATAGAACCATTCATACTAACAGTGAACCACAGAACTCAATAAATGTGATAATGGTTTCTGGAAACAAGGTGCTGTTTAGTTTAGTGGCAACCCATCTTCAAGTCAAACTTTGTGAAGGCTTTGCTTTCTTTCTTATCTTGGAGTTGTTCATCGACAGTAGGTATGGATGAGGTTCTCTAGAACTGTCTATTACAATGGCGCATGCCCACAAACAAATGGACATCATGATTTGGTTTGGGAACTGTCACTATTGGACTAACCCATGGAGTTGGCTTGTTGACTGGCTCTACAATCTCCTTGTCAGTCATTTGTGGTCTTTTTGCTTTCAATTTGGATAGCAGAACAAATTACTGTGGGTTAACTGATCGAGCTGCAGGTTTAATGTCAGGGCCTTCATTGAGCTTTTTGCAGTTTTTGAAAATCCAGTGGAAAGACGTTCAAATTCTTTTTCGAGCCCCCCTCTCCCTCATTCCAGTCTCAGCGCCCTATCCATTGCTGAACTGTTCTGAAATATCGGCCAATCTGGAGAATTCCTTGATCAGGTACTGCCTTTTCTATTAATAAAGGCTTTCTATTTCTTTAATGACGATGAATTCAAGAGTTACCCTGTTTGTCTGTGGTTTCAGCTTTTGTATCAAAACTGTTAAAGCTGTATGAGAGGTGTATGGAACATTCATTTTTTGATCACTTCTTGGTGTTGTAGCCAATGCTGCTTTCCTTCAGCTCTCCCCCACAAATTTTGATCCCTGTCAGGCACAGGAAATTAAGTGATTTATTTTTAGCTTATTTGTCGCCCCAAGCAGGTTTTCATTGTAGATGTTTTGAAAGAGATAATCCAGTCGCGTCGTGTGCACCTGGGGACAGTGAAAAGTGTCAATAGGCACACACCTGGGTTGGAAAAAGTAAGGCTGAGTGAACACCTGTGCATGGACTCCAGTAGTTTAAGTCCCTATCTCTCAGTATCATTTCTTGCATGGCAGGATCATTGGTCGGATGAGTAGATTAGTACATAGCCTTACAAAATAAAAACATGCGCGTGTTTTGTTATGTATCGGCTTTCATCTTTAAAAAAAAAAATTGATATTGACTGGTAGCTTAAAGAATTGATAAGATTTTCGTTGTCGATCTCTATCTCCATCAATCGTGTTAGCAAATAACTATTACTTTACTAAAACTATAAAACTGTCATTATCCTCCAGTCTGTGAAACCGCAGATAGATCAAGAAAAAAAAAAACAGCTAGTTACCTACATGGTCGAACAGATCACTCCATGTGTCCATCACCAGCACCAGCAAATTTATTGTGACTGTAGTCTTGTGCAGCAAAGCGTCTAATTAATGAAAAGTTACTCATAGATTTTATCAGTGTATGTAACCAAGTGAAGTGCCCCAAATGAAGAAAATAGGGAATTATGGCATAATTCAAATGAGAGAAACCCAGTTGAAGGTCACTTCAATCCTCATTCAACTGTTGGGGAAAATTATAACACGTCTACGACTTGTATCAGATTGATAGAAAATACAGTTGATGCTTTTTTTTACCTGCTTAATGTCGAGATAGAAAAAGGGGTTCTTGATTCTGCCATTGATCCTCGCCTTATTCATCTTCTTGTACTAAATTTTGACTGAAATACAGGTATTTATCGTTTAGAAGGTGACGCTATTGCAATTTCTCTTAGCAAGAAACTAGCTTAAATGAGAACGAATAAAAACTTGAAAACAAAATATAATTGTAAATGTCCTGATTGAAGAGTGTTAAGAAGATAAAAAGATTTAAAAGTATAAGTGTGCCGATTGGAATTGTTTGAAAAGAAATCTATGGTAATGAAATGTTTATGACAGATAATGGTATCAATACATTTCATTTAAAGTATTGTGCAAAAACATGTGCTACAAGCAGCAGACTGTTCTATACCAGATATTCTACTTTAAAAAACCCAACAAACATGTCGAGAATATGTGATGGGATGAAGTTGGTATTAAAGCATCTGTCATTATTGCTGATAGTCTTCGTACTCACACATGGACAGAAAGTCTTCTGAGTACTCCCAAATGTTTGTTCTGGGAAATGCAAGGCTTATATTGCAAGGCTTTTAATCAGGCTTTGGGTCTGCCATATCATGCATCATATCAAGTATTTTACCATTGGAGCATCGACAGCTTGCAGTTGTGAAGTATATCGTACGAATTTTAACATATAACAGCAATGTTAAAGACGAAATTAATCTGAGATCCGCTGTTACTTTCCCTTTGAGGGAAAAACCAATCTCATCACTTCTGATTGTCGGTACTTGCATGTCAAATTTACTCCACGACTCGGAAATCAACCTAATGAAAATAATGAAACCCAAATTTCTGTCATCTCCCAGTCCACCATGGGAACTTAGACAGGCAACTTTTGATACCTGTTACCTGTTGTTGAAAACAGTAACAATCTGACAGGCATAATAGTAACCCAATCAATACTAAATTCGTTCAATCATAAGATCAGCACAGTTGATCTCCTTTTAATACCCAAAAGCAGCTGAAACATTTTCCCGTCCGTCTGTAAAAGGTAGAACAATCGTATTAATTTGTAAAAGCAGATCCATGTTTACAGTTGAGCTGACTGCCAATTTAAGGCCATTGTATAATGTAGTTAGCATTTCTAAGCCCGTGTTTCAGGTTCTTTTCTGTGTTGATGGACATTGGTTTTGTTCTTATGCTAGACAAGATTTACTTACGAATACTAATCATAAAATATATGACGAAGTACTGTGATAAGTCACAGTATTATGAACTATAGGATGGGTTTATAACCTGTTATTTGCCTATATCCCTAGATGAGAAATTGCCTTAGTTTTGTAATATAAAAATCTGTGCAAAACTAAATTAACTGAACTTATAATTAACCAACGATCTCACACTGTACTGGAAAGAAAAGAGTGAGAATCGTCAACGTGATTCACCCCTTGACACTCAGCATGACAGGACTTGCCTTGGAGTGGCTCAATCACGGGTAGATGATAGATAGGAGACGTGTCTTTAACAGATTTAAAAGATGAGAACGAGTGGATAAGTGGGACAGAGAATGGCAAGTTTTTCCTAGTGACTGTGTCAAAGGTAAACAGTTTACAGAGATATGGAAGAGCGATGTTCGCGTTGATACTAAACCAGGTAATTGCCCAAGAGACTTGAATAGTAATATCTGCTAACTGTCATTTTTTTTGCGGCATGTATTATATATATTGTCTGATTATGTGTTTACAGAGCTCAAAGACAACTTGGAAACCATGATGACGTCACCACGGAGCTTACTTCTGATGACGATTCCCTTCTCAGCATACATGGCAAACACAGTTGCAGAGTAATAAACGCATCAATGCCGAGGAACTATTCAGAAAGTCTGATTAGTCCTGAAACTGAATACATTGTATACATGCTTCATTGTCTGCTTTTCCTTCCAGTCCTCTTTGTCATCGGAGCTCCTTTAAATATCTTGAACATGATAATCTTCCGAAAGCAAGGCCTTGGCGACAGAATTAACGTGTGCCTCTTTTCGCTAGCTTTGCTCGATCTGGCATATCTGACGTTCATCTTTGCCTTTAATGCTGCGTGTGCCTACTGGCGCTTGAAAGAAGATGAATATGTGGATGCGGCTTACCGTTTCAGTATTAACAGTGGTCTAATTGGACTGTATGGAATAAGTTATGGACCATATTTTGTCTCGGCCATCATTTCCATGGAGAGGTGTATTTGCGTTCTTTTTCCACTCAAGGCCCGACAGTGTATTTCCACGAAAGCATTAGTGATGGTCATTGTGACAGGAGTGGTAATTCTGGTGGTCCTGCGTTTTGTTGTCCTTGCTCGACTGCAGGTAACCTGTCTTTTCATTCAGCAAACTGAAGAAATAGACTGGACAATCTCTTTGAGCCAGTTTTACTTCAGGAACAAAACTCTGATAGATAATCTGGACACAGCGTGTTTTTTGGATTCGTTGTAGTCATCGGTTGTTTTAGTCGTCGTCCTCATCACCACCATCACCACAGCCATCAAGTTACAGCAGGTCGTTTCACTGGCGTGGCCAGTCTTCCTCCTCAATGTCCACCAAAGAGATTGGCATCGTCAAAATGATCTTGTGTTTATCTGTGGAATTCGTTATTCTTTCCATACCCAAGATCGTCTTGAGATTTTCGCACCTATTGACCCACAACTTTCTCTTGCAGGGGGTTTACTTTTATTTGTATATGTCCTTGTGTACATGGCTGAATTGAGTTCCTACACAAATTCCATTGTGAACTTTTTTTGTTTACTATTTTAGGAGCTCTAGATATCGAGAAACTCTGTACGATATGCTGCACATGAAACATGCGCAGAAGAAAAGAAAACAGGAAAATACACTTGGAACTGCCGATAGCTAGAAGGAGAGCGATTAAGATAAACTTGGAACAGTTTCCACCCCAATATATAGTTCCTCTGACAACAGCGAATTTAGGGTAGTAGAGCAATTCGTATGTTGTTCAACAAAAGGCTCTTGCACCTCAACCTCCCTGCTCCTTCCTTATGCCCTTCTTTTTTGTTAACCTTCCATCCCCCTTCCTCTATTTTGCTACCTTGGTTCTACAGACCTCTAGATATAAAGTCTGTTGATGATTGCGATCTGATGTGTCCATTATACCAGCTGTTTAAAGAAGATGAGTGGCACTTCGTTCTGTGTTTGTCAAAAGATGAAAGAAATCAGAGAAAAATTTTTGGAGCCTAAATATTATCGAGAACCTTGTGTTTATCTAAAATAAGCTTACTCAGCATGCACTAAACCTGATGTTATACGAAATTATCGTTGTTTTTGTATAAGGCTTGTAAAACAGCGAAATAGCTTCTTCATAGTTTTGCATGATATGCCTGCCATAGCCGTAGCCTTTTGTATTGCATGATGAAGTGTTATATCTGTACGTTTACCCCTTCATGAGGGGCTGAGGCCTATATGAAGAAACATTCATTCATTCATTCTACAGACGAAAAGACTCGTTCAAACCAAACCTCCTCCCCCACCCCGTTTCTTTTCTTGTTTAATCTTCATGCACACGCACACGCCTATGCACACTGTAAACTTTGATGTAGGCACGCATGAACACCTGGAAGTCTTTGCGCGCTACTGGTGCAAGGGTCTCTAGCTGGGTTTGTCGAGAGCAATACGGAGCTGACTTTGTCCATGCTGCGGCTCTTGAGGAAGTCCTTCTACCTGTCCCTATACATTACTGGAAGTCTTCCGAGGTCACGCTGCCCCCTTTTCAGCGGGCTGAACAGAAGCATTCTAGGGATCCTTCTCCCGTGCATGTGGATGACATGTCCCGCCTATCGCAGCTGGTTCTTGATGAGCAGACAGCTGATGCTGGGAATCCTACATTTTCCCACAGTCTGATGGATGGACATTCTGTCTTGCATTGGATTATAAAGATCTCGAGGAGACACTGCTCGTGGACTGTTTCAGCTGTTAGATGTGTAGGCAGTAGGGGATGTGGGGCACAGAGTAAATAGCAAAGCCCTAAAGGCCACTGTTCTGTTGTACTGGTGATGTGATTCACATGGGTGTAGATCTTAATGACATGGAAGATCTTATCAAAGTCACGTGCACGCATACACACGCCTACAGACGCGCATGCACGTCTTCCACTCTCACCCCCACCCCCCACACATGCTCACATGCACATCCATTCGCACCCACACATCAACCCCCCCCCCCCCCCCCCCTTACTCACACACACACACCTAACACGCACACAGATTCGGACACGCGTGCACGCGCACGCGCCCGACACACACATACATACACACAGACACACACACACACACACATGCGCGCTCGCGCGTATGCACGCACGCACGCACGCACACACACACACACACACACACACACACACACACACACACACATGCACACAGAAATCACAGCTGTAACATTAATTACTGCCGCTCCATTATGGTCCAGTACGACCGGCATCAATGCCTACAGCTTAGCCATGTTTTAGGGACCTCACCACTGCTATGACGTCTTCACTGAGTGTAGAAAAGGTATCCTCATCGTATCAATCCTGTACTATCAGATGACTTCTTCACTGAGTGTAGAAAAGGTATCCTCATCGGATCAATCCTGTACTATCAGATGACTTCTTCACTGAGTGTAGAAAAGGTATCCTCATCGAATCAATCCTGTACTATCAGATGACTTCTTCACTGAGTGTAGAAAAGGTATCCTCATCCGATTAATCCTGTACTATCAGCACACTTAAATCGCATTTACTTTGTCGTAGGACTCGGAGGACTGCTCAGTCTACCTATTTATGACGTTTTCTTTCTCCTCAATGAGACAGTTGCTCTTTTCGTCCTGAATGATGCTGCCTTTATTTTGCTTCAACTTGGTCAAGTCTTTTATAATCTGACAAGCTTTCTCCCTGTTCTGTCCAGTTTTTTTTTTTCTTATTAATATCCTAATGAAATTCGTCGGGTCGGTCTGTCAGTAATGTCCATTAACGATGACGTCGACAAAATCGGTAATTTTGAATCAGCGATTTTACCAAGCGGTGTAATGTAATTATCAAGCCATGTTCAAATAATGATCATTTGTTAGAGTTTGTCGTTGTGACTGAATGCTTCGTATTGTCTTTGAAATAAGTGGTAAAACAGATACCTATAAGTTTACATTTTGGAGGACACATACATACAAATACCTATCTATCTATCTGTCTATCTATCTATCTATCTATCTATCTATCTATCTATCTATCTATCTATCTATCTACGTGTGTGTGTGTGTGTGTGTGTGTGTGTGTGTGTGAGTGAGAGAGAGAGAGAGAGAGAGAGAGAGAGAGAGAGAGAGAGAGAGAGAGAGAGAGAGAGAGAGAGAGAGAGAGAGAGAGAGAGAGAGAGATTTTTTTGTTTGTTTGGGGGAGACCTTTCAGACCAGTTTTTAGGAGTTTCCTTCTTACGTGGAAGTGATTCTCATCAGCAGATGACCAGGGTCCAGAAGAAATCCTGCTGAGTTCCGAACAGAGCAAAATAGACTTCGCCTGCTTATTCCTCCTCTG
>JADBJO010001738.1:357794-367794 GCA_016801955.1 Conus betulinus
CTCACGCTTGCACACACCACACCGTCCCCTCTTCATTTCATACAAGCAGCAGGACACAGAAAAGCTAAGGTCACCAAGACAGCAGGGAAGCTGATAGGCCGTCCTGTTGCTGACCTCCAGATGCGTTTTGAGGCAATGACGGTTAGGCGCCTGGAGGCCATGCACCATGGCGCACAGGTATGCTCCAGATCGGGCAGACTGACCAGCTTCAGGGCACGTTAGACAGGCTTCTCTCTTTTCTTCCAATCAGGAGCTGTCCAGCCGTAGGCTACAGTGGCTGTGTTTGAAGTGGGTGACCAGGCAGCCCCAAGTGCAGTGACCAGACTAGGTTCCCTCCATGACAGTGTGCTTTGGTGTATGTGCTCTGATTGTAGTGCTATGGGCCGACTGATTGCTTTATGGATTGTTTGTTAACTACATCTTATTCATAAATGTGTGTGTGTGTGTGTGTGTGTGTGTGTGTGTGTGTGTGCGAAACTTGTAATTATGTGAAACCAGTGTAAGAAGTATTTGATGTAAGTACTATAAGATTTGAGTTGTTTAATGAAAGGGGGAAACTTTCTTCTGTTTGAAAGATAATTTATGAGGCTGAGCCCAAAAATGTAGACAAACAAATCACAAGATTAAGCACGACGCGTTTCGGCCTCTTAGGTCTTCTTCATGCAAGATACGCAACGCCCATCTTGCGCCGAATCACAGATAAGTGACTGCTCGTTCATTTTCGTTGTCCTGAGTGTTACGTATCTTCCCCAAAGAAGAACTTTGATTTCGAATTGCATCGTATTTTGTCTAGCGATTCGTTTGTCAACGTTTTGGGCAGAGCCCCTATAGATAATTTTCAAATTTGTTTAGATTTCCGTCAGCAGTCGCCTCACTTTGCAACTAGATCTCTTCTGTTTGTCTGATTGATTATGTGCCAACTTAGTACAAGGAAGAGTCTGACAACATGTGAAAATGTCCATTTGGATCATAACAGCTTCCTCGGAAACAATTCAAGGGTTCAATTTTACTGTTTATCAAACTCTCGACATATCCAGTCGAGCTGACGAAGCATTGCCAGTGTTCAGTGTTCATTTTGACCATTTGTCAAATTCTTGATATATCCCTTCAGGCTGAAACATTATTGCATTTTAGAGTGTAGACCTGTGAAACGTACTTTGTGCGGCATGACGTGCGAAATGAGCGTCAACAGGAGCCCTTGATACATATTGTAAACTAGTGGCCCGTGGATAATTCATTCAGCCAGGAATTCCAGGTTCAAGTCTGAGGCCCGTCATGGACACATTTTCTGCCCCTCTCTAATAAACTGTAAACGTTGGTCTGAGAAGTAGTCTTTCAGGTGAGACAATAAACAGATGTCTTGAAGTCAGTATGCGTTTAGCGTCCATACAGGAACATTTGGCAACAACTAAGTTGTTTTCCCATCGATTTTTGCAAAAAAAAACTTCACTTTCATGGAAAAACTAAAAATATGCACAGATGTAAATGTTTGTGACGTCATTTTGACATTATGTTGTAATATTGTAAAGTTGTAGAAAACAGTGAATTCACTGTAATCAATTAAAAGAAATTTAACGTAGTTCCTATGATCGCGTATTTATGTACCTTTATGTACCTATGTAAGAATCTCTCTCTCTCTCTCTCTCTCTCTCTCTCTCTCTCTCTCTCTCTCTCTCTCTCTCTCTCTCTTTTGTATCGTATTGTAGTTCTAGTCACTTTTGCATGCTTCTTTTGTTGCCTTATCTTATGATGACCCTATTCAGGGCGAGGACTGGATGTAAAAAAGCACATCAGTGCTTATCTATTATCCTCGTAAATAAAGAATTTTGTCTTGTCTTGTCTTGTCTTGTCTGTACAAGGGTGCAAGTGGGTGTAGGTTGTCAAACCTGAAACTGAACTCGACCATCTTGTTTCCATGCTCACCCTTCTGTTTTTTTTTTTTTCTTCTTCATCTGTTAGCAAATATAAGAGAAAAATGAAAATAGGATGTAAAAAATTAAGAGCATAAAAGTGTGACCATTATCTAAAATGGAAGGAAAAAAGACCGAAGTGGACGTACCTGTATATGATTCATTCATGCCCTGCAAAACTCCGCCGTTTCGTTTATGCGTGTGGACTACGTTTTTAGGAAAACATTGATCCTCCATTAAATGAATGTTTTGGTTTGTTTTGTTTTTGTCAAGAACTTTAAGCTGGAGAAGGGGTAAGAAGGTGTGATGGAGACATGGGTTAAGGCTGCACAAGAGAAGGAAAATGTAGATGATCAATGATCCCCCATTCCACACTACATTCTTCCATCCATTGCATTACATCTCTAAGGAAATACATCATTAATAAATCGGGGGCCAGGGGGATGGGGTAGATAGGTACAGTCATGGCTCTGTTTTTACTGTCTGCCGTGAGAGAATAAGGCAAAGGGAGTCCATGCAGTAAATATAGAAAAACCAACACTTTGATTCCATAGTTGGCTGACCAACACCACAGAGTAAACATCAGTTCACATGGAACCAGAACTAACTGATACCATCGATAAAAATGTCAGGAGGAAGAAGCAGACGGCAGCACGAAAACAGCAAAGCAAAGCAGAAACTGAAACTCCAAACAGACCAGAGGGTATTATCTTAGAACATCAATCCGTATTAGTGATTCCATTTGAGTAGGATATGCGTTTAGAAAACAGTGGAAAAAAACAAACCGACGTTATCGCTGGCATGAAACTTGCATCAAAAGACGCAGTCAAGAAAACCACAAACATGCCAGCATAATATACAGAAAGTGGTTCTAGGAATTCCAGGCGTAGCCAGTTTTTTTTCAGACGACCAGTCAGGTTGTGAAGAACGTGATAAACGTTTAAGCAACACTCCAAATAGCTGGCCTGACACAAAATGATGGGAAAAAGAAGATTCAGAAAAAAAGAAATTAATGTCTGGGACACAGGTTGGCAGAAACAGGCATTGATCGAGCCAAGGAGAAAATAGAAACTGTGGTGAATATCTGGGAATATCCAAATGTCAAGGAAGGGAGACGTTTTCCTAGGGTTCACAAGCTATTACATTAGATTTTTTCTGAACTTTGCTGCCCTTCTTGTGCAACTTCAAAGACTTACTGAGAAAAATCTTTACTGCATCTTAAGGCCAGAACAGAAACTGCACCAAAACTGGAAAATGGCAAACATGTGACATAATCTCTGCAGCAACAAACCCCAGAACTGTGTACCATGAAAGGACCTCGTGATGTCATCACAAAGACTTCAGGTTTTGACACTTGCCCATGAAGGACACCAAAATGTTTTTGGTACCAAACAGAAATTCATCACCGTAGTTTGGTGGCCCTGACATGGTGAATGAAGCAGTAAACATTTTGCAAATCGTGTCAGGGAAGCTGGATGATGAGGTAACCAAATTCAACTGAGCTCATACATAGCAGCAAACATCTATCAGGACATATGGAGGACCTCGTCTTGGGTATTTATGACCTCAACCAGTTTGACCATTATAGTTTATACTCTGTGACTGCCAAAAAGGCAATTTTACAAGACATGGATTTCAAAGAACCATTCATACTAACAATGAACCACAGAACGCAATAAATGTGATAATGATTCTGGAAACAAGGTGCTGTTCAGTTTGGTGGCAGCCCATCTTCAAGTGGAACTTTGTGAAGACTTTGCTTTCATTCTTATCTTGAAGTAATTCATCAACAGTAGGTATAGATGACGTTCTGAGTTCTCTCAGTACTGTCTAATTAGAATGGCGCATGTCCACAAACAAGTGGACATCATCATAAGGCTTGCGAACTGTCACTATTGGACTAACCCAATGGAGCTGACTTGTTGACTGGCTCTATAATCTCATTGTCAGTCATTTTTGGTCTTTTTTGTTTTCACTTTGGATAGCAGACCAAATTATTGCGGGCAAACTGATCGAGCTGCAGGTTTAATGTCAGGGCCTTCATTGAGCTTTTTGCAGTTTCTGAAAATCCAGTGGAAAGACGTTCGAATTCTTTTTCGTGCCCCCCTCTCCCTCGTTCCAGTCTCAGCGTCCTATCCATTGCTGAACTATTCTGGAAAGGTAGGCCAGTCTGGATAATTCCTTGATCAATTGCTGCCTTTTTCTATTAACAAAGGCTTTCCCTTTCTTTTAATGACGATGAATTCAACATTTACCTGTTTGTCTTCTGTTCCAGCTTCTGTATCGAAACTGTTAATGATCTTCAAAGCTATATGAGAGGCGTATGGAAACATTCTTCTTTCGATCACGTCTTGGTTTTGTAGCGAATGTTTTCTTACTTTAGCTCACAGAGGCAGAGGCGGAGTGAAGACCTGTGCATGGACTCCAGTATTTAAGTCCCTGTCTCTCTCAGTATCCTTCCTCGCACAGGCCGGATCATTAGTCGGATGAGTAGATTAGTACATAGCCTGACCGATTCAAAACACTTGCGTGTTTTTGTTATGTATCGGCCTTCATCTAAAAAAATATTAAGATTCATTGAAACTGACTGGTAGTTTAAAGATACGTTTTCGTTGTCGACTTCTATCTCCATCAATCGTGTTAGCAAATAACTATAACTTTACTCAAACTATAAAACTGTCAATATCTTCCAGTCTGTGAAACCGCAGATCAAGAAAAAAAAACTCATCTAGTTACCTTCATGGTCAAATAGATCACTCCATGTGTCCATCACCATCACCAGCGAAATTATTGTGACTGTAGTCTTGTGCAGCAAAACGTCTAATTAATGAAAAGTTACGTTACTTTTAGATTCTATCAGTGTATGTTCACCAAGAGCCCAAAATGAAGAAAATACGGAATTCTTATATTTATGGCATAATTCAAATGAGAGAAACCCAGTTGAAGGTCACTCAATGCTCATTCAACTGTTGGGGAAAATAAAAACACGCCTACGACTTGTACCAGATTGATAGAAAATACTGATGACGCTTTTCCTTACCTGTTTAATGTCGAGACCGAAACAAGAGGTCGTTGATTCTGCCATTGATCTTTGCCTTATTCATCCTCTTGTACTAAATATTGACTGAAATACGGGTATTTATCGTTTAGAAGGTGACAATATTGCTATTTATCTTAGCAAGAAACTAGCTGAAATGAGAACGAAGAAAAAATCTAAAACAAAATATAATCGGAAAGGTCCGGATTGAAGAGTGTTAAGAAGATAAAAGATTTAAAAGTATAAGTAAGCTTATAAGTGTGCCAATTGGAATTGTTTCAAAAGAAATCTATGGTAATGAAATATTATGACAGATAATGGTAACAATACATTTTGTTTAAAGTATTGTGCATAAACATGTGCTACAAGCAGCAGACTGTTCCATGCCAGATATTCAACGTTAAATGCCAACAAACATGTCGACAATACATGATGGGATGAAGCAGGTACTAAAGCTTCTGTCATTATTGCTTATGGTCTTTGCATCACACATGACAGAAAAGCTTCTGAGTACTCCCAAGTGTCTGTTCTGGGAATGCAATGTTTATATTACAAAGCTTTCAATCAGGCTTTGAGTCTGCCATACCATGCATCATATTTAAAGTATATTGCTAGGCTTTCAATCAGGCTTTGGGTCTGCCATATCATGCATCATACTGAAAGTATTTTACCGTTCGAACATCGACAGCTTGCAGTTGTGAAATATATCGTACAGATTTTAACATTTAAGAGCAATGTCAAAGAGAAATTTATCTCAGATCCACGATTACTTTCTCTATGAGGGAAAAACCAGTTTCATCACTTTTGACTGTTGGTACTAGCGCACCAAATTTACTCCATGACTCGGAAATCAACCTAATGAAAATAATGAAACCCAAACTTCTGTCATCTCCCAGTCATGGGAACTTACACAGGCAATTTTGATACCTGTTACTCGTTGTTGAAAAAAGTAACAATCTGAAAAAGGCATCATAGTAAACTAATCTATGCTGAATTCGTTCAATCATAAAATCAACACAGTTGATCTCTTTTTAATACCCAAAAGCAGCTGAAACGTTTTTCCGTCAGTCTGTAAAAGGTAAAACAATCGTATTAATTTGTAAATAAAGACCCATGTTTAAAGTTGAGCTGACTACCATTTTTAGGCGTTTTTATACTACTTATACTATACTTATACTACTTAACATTTCTAAGCCCGTGTTTCAGGTTTTTTTTTTGTGTTGATGGACATTGGTTTTGTTCTTATGTTAGACAAGATTTACTTACGAATACTAATCATTTAATATATGACGAAGTACTGTGATAAGTCACAGTATCATGAAATATAGGATGGGCTTATAAGCTGTTATTTGCTTATATCCCTAGATGAGAAAATGCCTTAGTTTGTAAATAAAAATCTATTCAAAAACTAAATTAACTGAACTTATAATAAACCAACGATCTCAGACTGTACTTGAAAGAAAAGATTGAGAATCTTCAACGAGATTCACCCCTTGACACTCAGCACGACAGGACTTGTCTTGGAGTGGCTCAATCACGGGTAGATGATAGATAGGAGACGTGTCTTTAACAGATTTAAAAGATAAGAACGATTGGATAAGTAGGACAGAGAATGGCAAGTTTTTTTCCCCATTGACAGTGTCAAAGGTAAGCAGTTTACAGAGATATGGAAGAGCCATGTTCGAGTTTGATACTAAACCAGGTAATTGCCCAAGAGACTGGAACAGTAATATCTGCTGACTGTCAGTTTTTTTTTTTGCATGCGCATGCATTTTGTCTGATTATGTGTGTACAGAGCTCAAAGACAACTTGGAAACCATGATGACGTCACCACGGAGCTTACTTCTGATGAACGATTCCCTTCTCGGTATACATGGGAAACACAGTTGCAGAGTAATAAACGCATCAATATACCGTGGGACTTTTCAGAAAGTCTAATTAGTCCTGAAACTGAATACATTGTACACATGCTTCATTGTCTGCTTTTCCTGCCAGTCCTCTTTGTCATTGGAGCTCCTTTAAATATCCTGAACATGATAATCTTCCGAAAGCAAGGCCTTGCGACAGAATTAACGTGTGCCTATTTTCTCTCGCTTTGCTCGATCTGGCATATTTGACGTTCATCTTTGTCTTTAATGCTGCGCGTGCCTACTGGCGCTTGAAAGAAGATGAATATGTGGATTGCGGCTTACTTACCGTTTCAGTATTGACAGTGGTCTAATTGGACTGTACGGATTAAGTTACGGACCATATTTTGTCTCGGCCATCATTTCCACGGAGAGGTGTATTTGTGTTCTTTTTCCACTCAAGGCCCGACAGTGTATTTCCATGAAAGCATTAGTGATGGTCATTGTGACAGGAGTGGTGATTCTGGTGGTCCTGCGTTTTGTTGTCCTTGCTCGACTGCAGGTAACCTGCCTTTTCATTCAGCAAACTGGAGAAATAGACTGGACAGTCTCTTTAAGTCAGTTTTACTTCAGGAACAAAGCTCTGATAGATAATCTGGACACAGTGTTTTTTTGGATTCGTTGTCGTCATCGGTTGTTTAGTCGTCGTCATCATCACCACCATCACCACATCCATCAAATTACAGCAGGTCGTTTACTGGCGTGGCCAGTCTTCCTCCTCAATGTCCACCAAAGAGATTGGCATCGTCAAAATGATCTTGTGTTTATCGGTGGAATTCGTTATTCTCCATACCTAAAATCGTCTTGAGATTTTCGCACCTAATTGACCCACAACTTTCTCTTGCAGGGTTTACTTTAATTTGTATAATGTCCTTGTGTACATGGCTGAACTGAGTTCCTACACAATTCCATAGTAAACTTTTTTGTTTACTATTTTAGGAGCTCTAGATATCGAGAAACTCTGTACAATATGCTGCGCGTGAAACATGCGCAGAAGAAAAGAAAACAGGAAAATACACTTGGAACTGCCCATAATTAGAAGGAGAGCGATTAAGATAAACTTGGAAGTTTCCACCCCATTAGATAGTTCCTCTAACACTAGAGAATTCAGGGTAGTAAAGCAATTCGTATATATTGAAATAAAAGGCTCTTGCACCTCATTCTCCCTGCTCCTTCCTATGCCCTTCTTTTGTTAATCTTCTATCCCCCTTCCTCTATTTTTACTACCTTGTTTCTACAGACGTTTTAGATATAAATCTTGTGATGATTGTGATATGATGTGTCCATTACGCCAGATGTTTAAAGAAGATGAGGTGCACTTCGTTCTGTGTTGTCAAAGGTGGAAAGAAATCAGAAAATATTTTTTTAATCGAGAACTTTGTTTATTTAAACTAAGTTTACTCAGCATGCATTAAACCTAATGTTATATGAAATTATTGTTGCTTTTGTATAAGGCTTGTAAATATAGAGAAATAGCTACATCATAGTTTTGCATGATGTACCTGCCATAGCCGTAGCCTTTTGTATTGCATGATGAAGTGTTATATGTACGTTTACCCCTTCATGAGAGGCTGAGGTCTCTATGAAGAAACATTCATTCATTCATTCTACAGACGAAAAGACTCGTTCAACCAAACCTCCCCCCCCCCCCCCCGTTTCTTTCTTGTTTAATCTTCATGCACACGCACACGTCTGTGCACACTGCAAAATTTGGTGCAGGCACGCATGAACACCTGGAAGTCTTTGCGCGCTACTGGTACAAGGGTCTCTAGCTGGGTTTGTCAAGAGCAATATGGGAGCTGACTTCGTTTATGCTGCAGGTCTTGAGGAGGTCCTTCTACCTGTCCCTAAACATTACTGGAAGTCTTCCGAGGTCATGCTGCCCCCCTTTTTCAGCGGGCTGAACAGAAGCATTCTGGAGATCCTTCTCTCGTGCAAGTGGATGAAATGTCCCGCCTGTTGCAACTGGCTCTTGATCAACAGACGGTTGATGCTGGGAAGCCTACATTTTCCCACAGTCTGACGGATGGACATTCTGTCTTTCCATTGGATCATGAAGATCTCGAGCAGACACGGCTCGTGGACTGTTTCAGCTGTTAGATGTGTAGGCAGTAGGGGATGTGGGGCACAGAGTAAATAGCAAAGCCCTAAAGGCCACTGGTCTGTCGTACTGGTGATGTGATTCACATGGGTGTAGATCTCTAATGACATGGAAGATCTTATCAAAGTCACGTGCACGCATACACACGCCTACAGACGCGTATGCACGTCTTCCACTCTCACCCCCCCCCCCCCCCCACATATGCACACACATGCACATCAATCACCCACACATCAACACCCCTCCCCCCTTACTCCCACACACAAACCTAACACGCACACAGATTCGGACACGCGTGCACACGCGCCGGACACACACACACACACACACACACACACACACACACACACACACACACACACACAACACATGCGTGCTCGCGCGTATGCACGCACGCACGTACGCACACACACATACACACACAGACACACAGGCACACACACACACACAGACACACACACACACACACACACACGCGCGCGCGCGCGCGCGCGCGCGCACATACACACACACACACACACACACACACACACACACACACACACACACACACACGGTCACAGAAATCACAACTATAACATTAATTACTGCCGCTTCATTATGGTCCAGTATGGTCGGCATCAATGCCTACAGCTTAGCCATGTTTTAGGGACTTCACCACTGCTATGACGTCTTCACTGAGTGTAGAAAAAGGTATCCTCGTCGGATCAGGCCTGTACTATCAGATGACTTCTTCACTGAGTGTAGAAAAGGTATCCTCATCGGATCAATCCTGTACTATCAGCACACTTAAATCGCATTTACTTTGTCGTAGGACTCGGAGGGACTGCTCAGTCTACCTTTTTATGACGTTTTATTCCTCCTCTATGAGACAGTTGCTCTTTTCGTCCTGAATGATGCTGACTTACTTTGCTTCAACTTGGCCCAGTCTTTTATGATCTGACAAGCTTTTCCGTGTTCTGGTCCAGGTTTTTTTTCTTATTATTAGTATCCTTAATGAAATTCGTCGGGTCGGTCTGTCAGTAATGTCCATTAACGTATGACG
>JADBJO010001738.1:372794-384086 GCA_016801955.1 Conus betulinus
TCAATCACTCATTGTTGAAAAAATGACAATGAAAACTTAACTGGCGTAATAGTCAAACAATAGACGCAAAATATGTTTTCTCTTTTATCTTCATATCTAAACAGCTGGTTCACAACCTGGTGCAATTTTTTCATTCCATCTGTAGAAATGCAAAAATCGTATAATCTTGGAAAATTAGATCAATCTTTACGGTTGAGGTAACTGTCTTTGTATTATTGACTAGACGTTTGTATGCATGTTTCATGTACTTTTTGAGACGATTCGAAGTCGATCTTATCCACTCTGAAAGACTCAACCCTGACTTGCTGACAAGATCCATTATGGTTATTTAATAACCCAATACATTTCTTCATTTTCCGACGTACGAGAATTTCTGTGGCTTTCCTCTCATTGTGGTTTAATGAGAGAGTAGAGAGAATAGAAAGCAGGGGGAGGGCAGTGGGAGAAAAAAACTTCAAGCGAATCATGCTCTGTTGTCTATCCTGGGGGACTAGAACAGTTTCCTAAAACAATACAAGCTGGAAGCACTTCAGGAAAACCCCACAAAATATTGGATATTTTCCAGATACTCACACAAACCCAGTTACTGAACCTAGATTACTGATTTCATTTTCATAGATGCTGCTACCGCATTGAAGGAGAACATATTTTGTTATCAGAAGAATTAATCTGAACGATTTCTTAGACAAAATTTATGAAAACTGTAAAATGATTTCCTGGCGATAAAATGCACTTGCATTCTTTTTCATGTTAAGCGATGAAAACCTATTTAGTCATTTTCAAAAACATGTTTTGAAAATGTTATTACCAATGTGTAAAATTGCCATTCATCATACCATTGTTTCCCTATTTTAGTCAACTGTTTTAAGATTGATTACTGTTGTACATTTCACCATTTCTGTAAGTATTAATGGACCCCCCTCCCCCCAAACACACACACACACACACACACACACACACACACACACACACACGCATGCACGCACACACACACGGATACACAGACACACACACACACACACACACACACACACACACACACACACACACACACACACTCACACTCACACACACTCACACACACTCACAACATGACACCACACACACCACACCACACCACACCACACCACACACCACACCACCACCACACCACCTCAAACCTCAAACAAAGAGTAATGCACTGATTCAAGCTAAATGCATTAAGAACTGTTTCAGCAAAAAATAGTACATGTACATGTGGCCATGAGCTGACTCCTGTCTATGTCGTATGCCATATTGTTTCATGAAAACATGTTTATCCACTTAAGTATCGGATATTCAAATGAATATTACCTATTTTAGAAATGTATTGTCCTATCAGATCATCTTCTTTGACATGATTCGAAATTAAGTGACGAACTCTGTTGGGATTTTATGCTTTTCATTTCTAGAAAAAAAAAAGAAAAGGAACCTTTCACCACTATCACTGTGCCTCTTAAGCACATGTGCCACACATGCGTGCGCGCATGCGCGCGCGCGCACACACACACACACACGCGTGCGTGCACTCACACACACACACACACACACACACACACACACACACACACACACACAGAGACTCACACACACGCACACACACTCACGCTTGCACACACACACACCGTCCCCTCTTCATTTCATACAAGCAGCAGGACACAGAAAAGCTGAGGTCACCAAGACAGCAGGGAAGCTGATAGGCCGTCCTGTTGCTGACCTCTGGGTGCGCTTTGAGGCAGTGACAGTCAGGCGCCTGGTGGCCATGCACCATGGCGCACAGGTATCCTCCAGATTGGGCAGACTGACCAGCTTCAGGGCACGTTAGACAAGATTCTTCGTTTCTTCCTAGCAGAAACTGTCCAGCCGTAGGCTACAGTGGCTGTGTTTGAAGTGGGTGACCAGGCAGCCCCAAGTGCAGTGACCAGACTAGGTTCCCTCCATGACAGTGGGCTTGGTGTATGTGCTCTGATTGTAGTGCCATGGACCGACTGATTGCTTTATGGATTGTTTATCAACTACATCTGATTCATAAATGTGTGTGTGTGCGTGTGTGTGTGTGTGTGTGTGTGTGTGTGTGTGTGTGTGTGTGTGTGTGTGTGTGTGTGTGTGTGTGTGTGTGTGTGTGTGTGTGTGTGTGTGTGTGTGTGTGTGTGTGTGTGTGTGTGTATGTGTGTGTGTGTGTGTGTGCGAAACTTGTAATTATGTGAAACCAGTGTAAGAAGTATTTGATGTAAGTACTATAAGATTTGAGTTGTTAATTGAAAGGGGGAAACTTTCTTCTGTTTGAAAGATAATTTATGAGGCTGCGCCAAAAAGGTAGACAAACAAATCACAAGATTAAGCACGACGCGTTTCGGCCTCTTAGGTCTTCTTTATGTAAGATACGCAACGCCCATCTTGCGCCGAATCACAGATAAGTGACTGCTCGTTCATTTTCGTTGTCCTGAGTGTTACGTATCTCCCCCGAAGAAGAACTTTGATTTCGAATTGCATCGTGTTTTGTCTAGTGATTCGTTTGTCAACGTTTTGGGCAGAGCCCTATAGATTAATTTTCAAATTTGTTTAGATTTCCGTAAGCAGTCGCCTCACTTTGCAACTAGATCTCTTCTGTTTGTCTGATTGATTATGTGCCAACTTAGTGCAAGGAAGAGTCTTACAACATGTGAAAATGTCCGTTTGGATCATAACACTTCTTCGGAAACAATTCAAGTGTTCAGTTTTACTGTTTATCAAACTCTCGACATATCCAGTCGAGCTGACGAAGCATTGCCAGTGTGTTCATTTTGACCATTTGTCAAATTCTTGATATATCCTTCAGGCTGAAACATTATTGCATTTTAGAGTGTAGACCTGTGAAACGTACTTTGTGCGTCATGACGTGCGAAATGAGCGTCAACAGGAGCCCTTGATACATATTGTAAACTAGTGGCCCGTGGATAATTCATTCAGCCAGGAATTCCAGTTTCAAGTCTGAGGCCCGTCATGGACACATTTTCTGCCCCTCTCTAATAAACTGTAAACGTTGTCTGAGAAGTAGTCTTTCAGGTGAGACAATAAACAGATGTCTTGAGGTCAGTATGCGTTTTAGCGTCCATACAGGAACGTTTGGCAACAACTAAGTTGTTTCCCATCGATTTTTGCAAAAAAAAAAAAACCTTCACTTTCATGGAAAAACTAAAAATATGCACAGATGTAAATGTTGTGATGTCATTTTGACATTATGTTGTAATATTGTAAAGTTGTAAGAAACAGTGAATTCACTGTAATCAATTAAAAGAAATTTAACGTAGTTCCTATGATCGCGTATTTATGTACCTATGTAAGAATTTCTCTCTCTCTCTCTCTCTCTCTCTCTCTGTCTGTCTGTCTGTCTGTCTGTCTCTCTCTCTCTCTCTCTCTCTCTCTCTCTCTCTCTCTCTCTCTCTCTCTCTCTCTCTCTCTGTGTACAAGGGTGCAAGTGGGTGTAGGTTGTCAAACCTGAAACTGAACTGGACCATCTTGTTTCCATGCTCACCCTTCTGTTTTTTTTTTCTTTTTCATCTGTTAGCAAATTTAAGAGAAAATGAAAATAGGATGTAAAAAATTAAGAGCATAAAAGTGTGACCATTATCTAAAATGAAGGGAAAAAAGACCGAAGTGGACGTACCTGTATATGATTCATTCATGCCCTGCAAAACTCCGCCGTTTCGTTTATGTGTGTGGACTACGTTTCTATGAAAACATTGATCCTCCATTACATGAATGTTTTGGTTTGTTTTGTTTTTGTCGAGAACTGTAAGCTGGAGAAGGGGTGAGAAGGTGTGATGGAGACATGGGGTAAGGCTGCACAAGAGAAGGTTAGTCTCTTTTAATAAGGGAAGATTTCTGCCTACTTGGTTGGTTGTCATTTTCAACTCTAGCATTCATTCTTCCCATTTTCAATTTCTTTGAACAAAAGAAAGAAAGGAGGAAAGATACGTAGAAATAAACTGAACAAGTGAAATCATGCTTACACAAACATGCAACATCAAACGTTGCTGTACACATTGTAATTGTCCTTAAAAAGCTACAGTAGAACTTTCCTGATCTTTCAATACTAGTTTGATTTGATGCATTGCTGTCTGCCGTGAGAGAATAAGGCAAAGGGAGTCCATGCGGTAAATATAGAAAAACCAACACTTTGATTTCATAGTTGGCTAACCAACACCACAGAGTAAACATCAGTTCACATGGAACCAGAACTAACTGATACCATCGATAAAAATGTCAGGAGGAAGAAGCAGACGGCAGCACCGAAAACAGCAAAGCAGAAACTGAAACTCCAAACAGACCAGAGGGTATTATCTTAGAACATCAATCCGTCATAGAGATTCCATTTGAGCAGGATATGCGTTTAGAAAACAGTGAAAAAAACTGACCTTATCGCTGGCATGAAACTTGCGTCAAAAGACGCAGTCAAGAAAACCACAAACATGCCAGCATACCATACAGAGGGTAGTTCTAGGAATTCCAGGCATAGCCAATTTTTTTCAGACGACCAGTCAGGTTGTGAAGAACGTGATAAACGTTTAAGGGCAAACACTACAAATATCTGGCCTGACACAAAATGCTGGAAAAAGAAGATTCAGAAAAAAAAGGAATTAATCTCTGGGACACAGGTTGGCAGAAACAGGCATTGATCGAGCCAAGGAGAAAAGAGAAGCTGTGGTGAATATCTGGGAATATCCAAATGTCAAGGAAGGGAGACGTTTCCTAGGGTTCGCAAGCTATTACATTAGATTCATTCTAACTTTGCTGCCCTTCTTGTGCACTTCAAAGACTTACTGGGAAAAATCTTTTCTGCATCTTAAGGCCAGAACAGAAAAACTGCACCAAAACTGGAAAGTGGCAAACATGTGACATAATCTCTGCAGCAACAAACCCCAGAACTGTGTACCATGAAATGACCTCGTGATGTCATCACAAAGACTTCAGGTTTTGACACTTTCCCATGAAGGACACCAAAATGTTTTTTGGTACCAAACAGAAATTCATCACCGTAGTTTGGTGGCCCTGACATGGAGAATGAAGCAGTAAACATTTTGCAAATCGTGTCAGGGCAGCTGGATGATGAGGTAACCAAATTCAACTGAGCTCATACATAGCAGGACTATGGAGGACCTCGTCTTGGGTATTTATGACCTCAACCAGTTTGACCATCATAGTTTATACTCTGTGACTGCCAAAAAGGCAATTTTACCAGACATGGATTTGAAAGAACCATTCATACTAACAATGAACCACAGAACGCAATAAATGTGATAATGATTCTGTAAACAAGGTACTGTTCAGTTTGGTGGCAGCCTATCTTCAAGTGGAACTTTGTGAAGACTTTGCTTTCATTCTTATCTTGAAGTAATTTATCAACAGTAGGTATAGATGACGTTCTGAGTTCTCTCAGTACTGTCTAATTAGAATGGCGCATGTCCACAAACAAGTGGACATCATCATTTGGCTTGCGAACTGTCACTATTGGACTAACCCAATGGAGTTGACTTGTTGACTGGCTCTACAATCTCACTGTCAGTCATTTTTTGGTCTTTTTGTTTTCACTTGGATAGCAGACCAAATTATGATGAATTCAACATTTTACCTGTTTGTCTTCCGTTCCAGCTTCTGTATCAAAACTGTTAATGATCTTCAAAGCTGTATGAGAGGTGTATGGAAACATTCTCTTTCGATCACTTCTTGGTTTTGTAGCGAATGTTTTCTTACTTTAGCTAACAGAGGCAGAGGCGGAGTGAAGACCTGTGCATGGACTCCAGTATTTAAGTCCCTGTCTCTCAGTGTCCTTCCTCGCACAGCCGGATCATTAGTCGGATGAGTAGATTAGTACATAGCCTGACCGATTCAAAACACGTGCGTGTTTTTGTTATGCATCGGCCTTCATCTTAAAAAAGTATTAAGATTCATTGAAACTGACTGGTAGTTTAAAGAATTGATAAGATTTTCGTTGTCGACTTCTATCTCCATCAATCATGTTAGCAAATAACTATAACTTTACTCAAACTATAAAACTGTCAATATCCTCCAGTCTGTGAAACCGCAGATCAAGAAAAAAAAAAAACCCTCATCTAGTTACCTTCATGGTCAAATAGATCACTCCATGTGTCCATCACCAGCACCAGCGAAATTATTGTGACTGTAGTCTTGTGCAGCAAAACGTCTAATTAATGAAAAGTTACGTTGCTTTTAGATTCTATCAGTGTATGTTCACCAAGAGCCCAAAATGAAGAAAATACGGAATTCTTATATTTATGGCATAATTCAAATGAGAGAAACCCAGTTGAAGGTCACTTCAATGCTCATTCAACTGTTGGGGAAAATAAAAGCACGCCTACGACTTGTACCAGATTGATAGAAAATACTGATGACGCTTTTCCTTACCCGTTTAATGTCGAGACTGAAACAAGAGGTCGTTGATTCTGCCATTGATCTTTGCCTTATTCATCCTCTTGTACTAAATATTGACTGAAATACGGGTATTTATCGTTTAGAAGGTGACAATATTGCTATTTATCTTAGCAAGAAACTAGCTGAAATGAGAACGAACAAAAAATCTGAAACAAAATATAATCGAAAGGTCCTGATTGAAGAGTGTTAAGAAGATAAAAGATTTAAAAGTATAAGTAAGCTTATAAGTGTGCCGATTGGCATTGTTTCAAAAGAAATCTATGGTAATGAAATATTCATGACAGATAATGGTATCAATACATTTTGTTTAAAGTATTGTGCATAAACATGTGCTACAAGCAGCAGACTGTTCCATGCCAGATATTCAACGTTAAATGCCAACAAACATGTCGACAATACATGATGGGATGAAGCAGGTACTAAAGCTTCTGTCATTATTGCTTATGGTCTTTGCACTCACACATGGACAGAAAGGCTTCTGAGTACTCCCAAGTGTCTGTTCTGGGAATGCAATGTTTATATTACAAAGCTTTCAATCAGGCTTTGAGTCTGCCATACCATGCATCATATTTAAAGTATATTGCTAGGCTTTCAATCAGGCTTTGGGTCTGCCATATCATGCATCATATTGAAAGTATTTTACCGTTCGAACATCGACAGCTTGCAGTTGTGAAATATATCGTACGGATTTTAACATTTAAGAGCAATGTCAAAGAGAAATTTATCTCAGATCCACGATTACTTTCTCTATGAGGGAAAAAAACCAGTTTCATCACTTTGACTGTTGGTACTAGCGCGCCAAATTTACTCCATGACTCGGAAATCAACCTAATTAAAATAATGAAACCCAAACTTCTGTCATCTCCAGTTATGGGAACTTACACAGGCAACTTTGATACCTGTTGCTCGTTGTTTGAAAAAAGTAACAATCTGAAAGGCATCATAGTAAACTAATCTATGCTGAATTCGTTTCAATCATAAAATCAACACAGTTGATCTCTTTTTAATACCCAAAAGCAGCTGAAACGTTTTTCCGTCAGTCTGTAAAAGATAAAAACAATCGTATTAATTTTGTAAATAAAGATCCATGTTTAAAGTTGAGCTGACTACCATTTTTTTAGGCGTTTTTATACTACTTATACTATACTTATACTACTTAACATTTCTTAGCCCGTGTTTCAGGTTCTTTTTTTGTGTTGATGGACATTGGTTTTGTTCTTATGTTAGACAAGATTTACTTACGAATACTAATCATTTAATATATGACGAAGTACTGTGATAAGTCACAGTATCATGAACTATAGGATGGGCTTATAAGCTGTTATTTGCTTATATCCCTAAATGAGAAAATGCCTTAGTTTGTAAATAAAAATCTATTCAATACTAAATTAACTGAACTATAAATAAACCAACGATCTCAGATTGTACTTGAAAGAAAGGAGTGAGAATCGTCAACGTGATTCACCTCTTGACATTCAGCACGACAGGAATTGTCTTGGAGTGGCTCAATCACGGGTAGATGATAGATAGGAGACGTGCCTTTAACAGATTTAAAAGATAAGAACGATTGGATAAGTAGGACAGAGAATGGCAAGTTTTTTTCCCCATTGACAGTGTCAAAGGTAAGCAGTTTACAGAGATATGGAAGAGCGATGTTCGAGTTGATACTAAACCAGGTAATTGCCCAAGAGACTGGAACAGTAATATCTGCTGTCAGTTTTTTGCGGCATGTGTTTTGTCTGTTTATGTGTTTACAGAGCTCAAAGAAAACTTGGAAAACCATGATGACGTCACCACGGAGCTTACTTCTGATGAACGATTCCCTTCTCGGTATACATGGGAAACACAGTTGCAGAGTAATAAACGCATCAATACCGTGGAACTATTCAGAAAGTCTGATTGGTCCTGAAACTGAACACATTGTATACATGCTTCATTGTCTGCTTTTCCTGCCAGTTCTCTTTGTCATTGGAGCTCCTTTAAATATCCTGAACATGATAATCTTCCGAAAGCAAGGCCTTGGCGACAGAATTAACGTGTGCCTATTTTCTCTCGCTTTGCTCGATCTGGCATATTTGACGTTCATCTTTGTCTATAATGTTGCGTGTGCCTACTGGCGCTTGAAAGAAGATGAATATGTGGATGCGGCTTACCGTTTCAGTATTAACAGTGGTCTAATTGGACTGTACGGAATAAGTTTACGGACCATATTTTGTCTCGGCCATCATTTCCACGGAGAGGTGTATTTGCGTTCTTTTTCCACTCAAGGCCCGACAGTGTATTTCCACGAAAGCATTAGTAATGGTCATTGTGACAGGAGTGGTAGTTCTGGTGGTCCTGCGTTTTGTTGTCCTTGCTCGACTGCAGGTAACCTGCCTTTTCATTCAGCAAACTGGAGAAATAGACTGGACAATCTCTTTAAGCCAGTTTTACTTCAGGAACAAAACTCTGATAGATAATCTGGACAGCGTGTTTTTTTGGATTCGTTGTCGTCATCGGTTGTTTAGTCGTCGTCATCATCACCACCATCACCACAGCCATCAAGTTACAGCAGGTCGTTCACTGGCGTGGCCAGTCTTCCTCCTCAATGTCCACCAAAGAGATTGGCATCGTCAAAATGATCTTGTGTTTATCTGTGGAATTCGTTATTCTTTCCATGCCTATGATCGTCTTGAGATTTTCGCACCTAATTGACCCACAACTTTCTGCCGCAGGGGTTTACTTTAATTTGTACAGTGTCCTTGTGTACATGGCTGAACTCAGTTCCTACACAAGTTCCGTTGTAAACTTTTTTTGTTTACTATTTTAATGGTTCTAAATATCGAGAAACTTTGTACAGTTTGCTGCGCCTGAAACATGCGCAGAAGAAAAGAAAGCAACAAAATACACTGGAACTGTCTGCAATTAAGAGGACAGCAGTTAAGATAAACTTGGATTAGTTTCCAGCCCGATGAATGGTTCCTCGACAGTAGAGAATTCAGGTTAGTAAAGCAATTCATATGATCAAATAAAAGGCTCTTGCACTTCAGCCTCCCTGCTCCACCCTCATGCCCTCCCTTTGTTAACCCTCCACCCCCTTCCTTCATCTTTGCAGACTTGTTTCTACCGATGTAAAGACTCGTTCACGCAAACCTTCCCCTCCAACCCCCCTCCCGTTTTTTTCTTCTTCTTTTTTGTCAATCTTCATGCAATCATGACTAGTTTTCCTCCTATTCCTGGTTGTTTATTTTCACGTCACTAACAGGTCTGGACGTATGTAGACCTGCAGGATTGGGAAGATCAACGCCATGATATTTGTGCTGCTTATCTTTATTAATTTCATAGCTATGATTAGTAAGAGCATTTGTGCCCTTAGGCGTTTACAATCAACAATTACATATATTTAGACGCAAACCAAATTAACATGGACAACCACCATAACAGACACAAAAACGCATCTCGCAATCAAGGCTCACTCCAGATCCAGGCATGCCACCATCTCTCTCCCCCCCCTCTCAACCTATCCCTCACCTCTGAAACAAAGACAGTCACCGGCAGGTGAACAAGAACAGGCAGCTAAACGCATATGATACTCCCAAAACACCACCACCACATATCTTCTTATTCATCAGTCAGATGGGAAAAGAAGTGTTTTCAAGTTTGCTTCAAAAGAGGGCAGAGAGGCAGAGAATCTGAATTGATGTTCAGTCCTTCGAATGAGACTATAAACCGAGGTTCCGTGTGTGAACGCACACACAACATCTTGCACACACGTAAAAAACCCATCACCAGCTTTCGGAAGAGAAGGCCAGTTTAGCCGTTGGTATAGATGAAACGTTACGCATAGCATGCACCCTGCGTCAGAAATGGAAAGAATGAAGGAAGTATGGAAATTGAGTTAATGATATTGAATGAAATGGAATGGATGACACGGGAAAACGACTGAATGAAATGCCATCTGGCAGCTCTTCTGTCGGCACTACCAGGTAGGCAGCCCGTTGTGTAAACAAGTGTGGATTGTAAAGCGTTTAGAGCTTGGGATAATATAATATAATATAATATAATATAATAATATATAATATAATATAATGTAAATATGAATAATATAGCATTCACAACGAAAAGATCACAGTCAGAAGAATCCTGACCAAACGTCATCCTACGAGCAGACACAATTTGAAAAAAAAAAAAAAGGAGTATCAGAAGAACAGAGCTCACGTAATGGGGTATGCAGATGCAACAGACTGTCAGATTCTGGAGACGGAAGGGTTCTAAGGAATTATTGCAGAGAGAGAGAGAGAGAGAGAGAGAGAGAGAGAGAGAGAGAGAGAGAGAGAGAGATGCAGTTTTGTAGGGGATTCTTTGCTAAACAGGGAGCCAGTGAAGAGAACACAATACCTGGGTATCATACGCTAATATAGATAAGCCAAAAATGAAGCGGCAGCATGATTATGGGACCTCCCAGAATTTTTTTGATGAAATCAAAGGGGGGGGGGTCATAAGATCCAGATGAGACAGTACAAAGGCGGCACGACAAGGCTTTATGGCGTACTTGTAAAAGGATATGACGTGTGGAAGCAGTGTGACGTAATTTAAAAAAAAACTCAAAAGACATTACCCACGTGTCTGTGGAAGGAATGATATTCGATTAAGCGTCGCAAGGTTTGCGCACATGGAAAAAAGGCCCGAGGGATGATGAGTACGTGAGAACAACAGGAGACGGAGACAGGGTTATTAGGATACTCGGTACTTCAGTGTTAGCGGCCGAGAGATATGCTGGCTCGGGAACCATACTGGAGAGACGCAGCGACTGTTACCATGTACAAGGAGCAAGTCGGAAATCAGTGTGAAGGGCATCGTTGA
>JADBJO010001738.1:389069-396569 GCA_016801955.1 Conus betulinus
GCCCTTGATACATATTGTAAACTAGTGGCCCGTGGATAATTCATTCAGCCAGGAATTCCAGGTTCAAGTCTGAGGCCCGTCATGGACACATTTTCTGCCCCTCTCTAATAAACTGTAAACGTTGGTCTGAGAAGTAGTCTTTCAGGTGAGACAATAAACAGATCTTGAAGTCAGTATGCGTTTAGCGTCCATACAGGAACATTTGGCAACAACTAAGTTGTTTCCCATCGATTTTTGCAAAAAAAAACTTCACTTTCATGGAAAAACTAAAAAATATGCACAGATGTAAATGTTGTGACGTCATTTTGACATTATGTTGTAATATTGTAAAGTTGTAGAAAACAGTGAATTCACTGTAATCAATTAAAAGAAATTTAACGTAGTTCCTATGATCGCGTATTTATGTACCTATGTAAGAATCTCTCTCTCTCTCTCTCTCTCTCTCTCTCTCTCTCTCTCTCTCTCTCTCTCTCTCTCTCTCTCTCTCTTTTGTATCGTATTGTAGTTCTAGTCACTTTTGCATGCTTCTTTTGTTGCCTTATCTTATGATGACCCTATTCAGGGCGAGGACTGGATGTAAAAAAGCACATCAGTGCTTATCTATTATCCTCGTAAATAAAGAATTTTGTCTTGTCTTGTCTTGTCTTGTCTGTACAAGGGTGCAAGTGGGTGTAGGTTGTCAAACCTGAAACTGAACTCGACCATCTTGTTTCCATGCTCACCCTTCTGGTTTTTTTTTTTTCTTCTTCATCTGTTAGCAAATATAAGAGAAAATGAAAATAGGATGTAAAAAATTAAGAGCATAAAAGTGTGACCATTATCTAAAATGGAAGAAAAAAGACCGAAGTGGACGTACCTGTATATGATTCATTCATGCCCTGCAAAACTCCGCCGTTTCGTTTATGCGTGTGGACTACGTTTTTAGGAAAACATTGATCCTCCATTAAATGAATGTTTTGGTTTGTTTTGTTTTTGTCAAGAACTTTAAGCTGGAGAAGGGGTAAGAAGGTGTGATGGAGACATGGGTTAAGGCTGCACAAGAGAAGGAAAATGTAGATGATCAATGATCCCCCATTCCACACTACACATCTTCCATCCATTGCATTACATCTCTAAGGAAATACATCATTAATAAATCGGGGGCCAGGGGGATGGGGTAGATAGGTACAGTCATGGCTCTGTTTTACTGTCTGCCGTGAGAGAATAAGGCAAAGGGAGTCCATGCAGTAAATATAGAAAAACCAACACTTTGATTCCATAGTTGGCTGACCAAACACCACAGAGTAAACATCAGTTCACATGGAACCAGAACTAACTGATACCATCGATAAAAATGTCAGGAGGAAGAAGCAGACGGCAGCACCGAAAACAGCAAAGCAGAAACTGAAACTCCAAACAGACCAGAGGGTATTATCTTAGAACATCAATCCGTATTAGTGATTCCATTTGAGTAGGATATGCGTTTAGAAAACAGTGGAAAAAAAACAAACCGACGTTATCGCTGGCATGAAACTTGCATCAAAAGACGCAGTCAAGAAAACCACAAACATGCCAGCATAATATACAGAAAGTGGTTCTAGGAATTCCAGGCGTAGCCAGTTTTTTTTCAGACGACCAGTCAGGTTGTGAAGAACGTGATAAACGTTTAAGAGCAACACTCCAAATAGCTGGCCTGACACAAAATGATGGGAAAAGAAGATTCAGAAAAAAAGAAATTAATGTCTGGGACACAGGTTGGCAGAAACAGGCATTGATCGAGCCAAGGAGAAAATAGAAACTGTGGGAATATCTGGGGAATATCCAAATGTCAAGGAAGGGAGACGTTTCCTAGGGTTCACAAGCTATTACATTAGATTTTTTCTGAACTTTGCTGCCCTTCTTGTGCAACTTCAAAGACTTACTGAGAAAAATCTTTACTGCATCTTAAGGCCAGAACAGAAACTGCACCAAAACTGGAAAATGGCAAACATGTGACATAATCTCTGCAGCAACAAACCCCAGAACTGTGTACCATGAAAGGACCTCGTGATGTCATCACAAAGACTTCAGGTTTTGACACTTGCCCATGAAGGACACCAAAATGTTTTTTGGTACCAAACAGAAATTCATCACCGTAGTTTGGTGGCCCTGACATGGTGAATGAAGCAGTAAACATTTTGCAAATCGTGTCAGGGAAGCTGGATGATGAGGTAACCAAATTCAACTGAGCTCATACATAGCAGCAAACATCTATCAGGACATATGGAGGACCTCGTCTTGGGTATTTATGACCTCAACCAGTTTGACCATTATAGTTTATACTCTGTGACTGCCAAAAAAGGCAATTTTACAAGACATGGATTTCAAAGAACCATTCATACTAACAATGAACCACAGAACGCAATAAATGTGATAATGATTCTGGAAACAAGGTGCTGTTCAGTTTGGTGGCAGCCCATCTTCAAGTGGAACTTTGTGAAGACTTTGCTTTCATTCTTATCTTGAAGTAATTCATCAACAGTAGGTATAGATGACGTTCTGAGTTCTCTCAGTACTGTCTAATTAGAATGGCGCATGTCCACAAACAAGTGGACATCATCATAAGGCTTGCGAACTGTCACTATTGGACTAACCCAATGGAGCTGACTTGTTGACTGGGCTCTATAATCTCATTGTCAGTCATTTTTGGTCTTTTTGTTTTCACTTTGGATAGCAGACCAAATTATTGCGGGCAAACTGATCGAGCTGCAGGTTTAATGTCAGGGCCTTCATTGAGCTTTTTGCAGTTTCTGAAAATCCAGTGGAAAGACGTTCGAATTCTTTTTCGTGCCCCCCCCTCTCCCTCGTTCCAGTCTCAGCGTCCTATCCATTGCTGAACTATTCTGGAAAGGTAGGCCAGTCTGGATAATTCCTTGATCAATTGCTGCCTTTTCTATTAACAAAGGCTTTCCCTTTCTTTTAATGACGATGAATTCAACATTTACCTGTTTGTCTTCTGTTCCAGCTTCTGTATCGAAACTGTTAATGATCTTCAAAGCTATATGAGAGGCGTATGGAAACATTCTTCTTTCGATCACGTCTTGGTTTTGTAGCGAATGTTTTTTCTTACTTTAGCTCACAGAGGCAGAGGCGGAGTGAAGACCTGTGCATGGACTCCAGTATTTAAGTCCCTGTCTCTCAGTATCCTTCCTCGCACAGGCCGGATCATTAGTCGGATGAGTAGATTAGTACATAGCCTGACCGATTCAAAACACTTGCGTGTTTTTGTTATGTATCGGCCTTCATCTAAAAAAATATTAAGATTCATTGAAACTGACTGGTAGTTTAAAGATACGTTTTCGTTGTCGACTTCTATCTCCATCAATCGTGTTAGCAAATAACTATAACTTTACTCAAACTATAAAACTGTCAATATCTTCCAGTCTGTGAAACCGCAGATCAAGAAAAAAAAAAAAACTCATCTAGTTACCTTCATGGTCAAATAGATCACTCCATGTGTCCATCACCATCACCAGCGAAATTATTGTGACTGTAGTCTTGTGCAGCAAAACGTCTAATTAATGAAAAGTTACGTTACTTTTAGATTCTATCAGTGTATGTTCACCAAGAGCCCAAAATGAAGAAAATACGGAATTCTTATATTTATGGCATAATTCAAATGAGAGAAACCCAGTTGAAGGTCACTTCAATGCTCATTCAACTGTTGGGGAAAATAAAAAACACGCCTACGACTTGTACCAGATTGATAGAAATACTGATGACGCTTTTCCTTACCTGTTTAATGTCGAGACCGAAACAAGAGGTCGTTGATTCTGCCATTGATCTTTGCTTATTCATCCTCTTGTACTAAATATTGACTGAAATACGGGTATTTATCGTTTAGAAGGTGACAATATTGCTATTTATCTTAGCAAGAAACTAGCTGAAATGAGAACGAAGAAAAAATCTAAAACAAAATATAATCGGGAAAGGTCCGGATTGAAGAGTGTTAAGAAGATAAAAGATTTTTAAAAGTATAAGTAAGCTTATAAAGTGTGCCAATTGGAATGTGTTCAAAAGAAATCTATGGTAATGAAATATTTATGACAGATAATGTAACAATACATTTTGTTTAAAGTATTGTGCATAAACATGTGCTACAAGCAGCAGACTGTTCCATGCCAGATATTCAACGTTAAATGCCAACAAACATGTC
This sequence comes from Conus betulinus, assembly GCA_016801955.1. Taxonomy (NCBI): domain Eukaryota; kingdom Metazoa; phylum Mollusca; class Gastropoda; order Neogastropoda; family Conidae; genus Conus; species Conus betulinus. The sequence goes on from JADBJO010001738.1 coordinate 393,244, forward strand.
GACAATACATGATGGGATGAAGCAGGTACTAAAGCTTCTGTCATATTGCTTATGGTCTTTGCACTCACACATGGACAGAAAAGCTTCTGAGTACTCCCAAGTGTCTGTTCTGGGAATGCAATGTTTATATTACAAAGCTTTCAATCAGGCTTTGAGTCTGCCATACCATGCATCATATTTAAAGTATATTGCTAGGCTTTCAATCAGGCTTTGGGTCTGCCATATCATGCATCATACTGAAAGTATTTTACCGTTCGAACATCGACAGCTTGCAGTTGTGAAATATATCGTACAGATTTTAACATTTAAGAGCAATGTCAAAGAGAAATTTATCTCAGATCCACGATTACTTTCTCTATGAGGGAAAAACCAGTTTCATCACTTTTGACTGTTGGTACTAGCGCACCAAATTTACTCCATGACTCGGAAATCAACCTAATGAAAATAATGAAACCCAAACTTCTGTCATCTCCCAGTCATGGGAACTTACACAGGCAATTTTGATACCTGTTACTCGTTGTTGAAAAAAGTAACAATCTGAAAGGCATCATAGTAAACTAATCTATGCTGAATTCGTTCAATCATAAAATCAACACAGTTGATCTCTTTTTAATACCCAAAAGCAGCTGAAACGTTTTTCCGTCAGTCTGTAAAAGGTAAAACAATCGTATTAATTTGTAAATAAAGACCCATGTTTAAAGTTGAGCTGACTACCATTTTTAGGCGTTTTTATACTACTTATACTATACTTATACTACTTAACATTTCTAAGCCCGTGTTCAGGTTTTTTTTTTTGTGTTGATGGACATTGGTTTTGTTCTTATGTTAGACAAGATTTACTTACGAATACTAATCATTTAATATATGACGAAGTACTGTGATAAGTCACAGTATCATGAAATATAGGATGGGCTTATAAGCTGTTATTTGCTTATATCCCTAGATGAGAAAATGCCTTAGTTTGTAAATAAAAATCTATTCAAAACTAAATTAACTGAACTTATAATAAAACCAACGATCTCAGACTGTACTTGAAAGAAAAGATTGAGAATCTTCAACGAGATTCACCCCTTGACACTCAGCACGACAGGACTTGTCTTGGAGTGGCTCAATCACGGGTAGATGATAGATAGGAGACGTGTCTTTAACAGATTTAAAAGATAAGAACGATTGGATAAGTAGGACAGAGAATGGCAAGTTTTTTTCCCCATTGACAGTGTCAAAGGTAAGCAGTTTACAGAGATATGGAAGAGCCATGTTCGAGTTGATACTAAACCAGGTAATTGCCCAAGAGACTGGAACAGTAATATCTGCTGACTGTCAGTTTTTTGCAGCATGCATTTTGTCTGATTATGTGTGTACAGAGCTCAAAGACAACTTGGAAACCATGATGACGTCACCACGGAGCTTACTTCTGATGAACGATTCCCTTCTCGGTATACATGGGAAACACAGTTGCAGAGTAATAAACGCATCAATACCGTGGGACTTTTCAGAAAGTCTAATTAGTCCTGAAACTGAATACATTGTACACATGCTTCATTGTCTGCTTTTCCTGCCAGTCCTCTTTGTCATTGGAGCTCCTTTAAATATCCTGAACATGATAATCTTCCGAAAGCAAGGCCTTGGCGACAGAATTAACGTGTGCCTATTTTCTCTCGCTTTGCTCGATCTGGCATATTTGACGTTCATCTTTGTCTTTAATGCTGCGCGTGCCTACTGGCGCTTGAAAGAAGATGAATATGTGGATGCGGCTTACCGTTTCAGTATTGACAGTGGTCTAATTGGACTGTACGGATTAAGTTACGGACCATATTTTGTCTCGGCCATCATTTCCACGGAGAGGTGTATTTGTGTTCTTTTTCCACTCAAGGCCCGACAGTGTATTTCCATGAAAGCATTAGTGATGGTCATTGTGACAGGAGTGGTGATTCTGGTGGTCCTGCGTTTTGTTGTCCTTGCTCGACTGCAGGTAACCTGCCTTTTCATTCAGCAAACTGGAGAAATAGACTGGACAGTCTCTTTAAGTCAGTTTTACTTCAGGAACAAGCTCTGATAGATAATCTGGACACAGTGTGTTTTTGGATTCGTTGTCGTCATCGGTTGTTTAGTCGTCGTCATCATCACCACCATCACCACATCCCATCAAATTACAGCAGGTCGTTACTGGCGTGGCCAGTCTTCCTCCTCAATGTCCACCAAAGAGATTGGCATCGTCAAAATGATCTTGTGTTTATCGGTGGAATTCGTTATTCTTTCCATACCTAAAATCGTCTTGAGATTTTCGCACCTAATTGACCCACAACTTTCTCTTGCAGGGGTTTACTTTAATTTGTATAATGTCCTTGTGTACATGGCTGAACTGAGTTCCTACACAAATTCCATAGTAAACTTTTTTGTTTACTATTTTAGGAGCTCTCTAGATATCGAGAAACTCTGTACAATATGCTGCGCGTGAAACATGCGCAGAAGAAAAGAAAACAGGAAAATACACTTGGAACTGCCCATAATTAGAAGGAGAGCGATTAAGATAAACTTGGAAGTTTCCACCCCATTAGATAGTTCCCTCTAACACTAGAGAATTCAGGGTAGTAAAGCAATTCGTATATTGAAATAAAAGGCTCTTGCACCTCATTCTCCCTGCTCCTTCCTATGCCCTTCTTTTGTTAATCTTCTATCCCCCTTCCTCTATTTTTACTACCTTGTTTCTACAGACGTTTTAGATATAAATCTTGTGATGATTGTGATATGATGTGTCCATTACGCCAGATGTTTAAAGAAGAGAGGTGCACTTCGTTCTGTGTTGTCAAGGTGGAAAGAAATCAGAAAAATATATTTTTTTAATCGAGAACTTTGTTTATTTAAACTAAGTTTACTCAGCATGCATTAAACCTAATGTTATATGAAATTATTGTTGCTTTTGTATAAGGCTTGTAAAAATATAGAGAAATAGCTACATCATAGTTTTGCATGATGTACCTGCCATAGCCGTAGCCTTTTGTATTGCATGATGAAGTGTTATATGTACGTTTACCCCTTCATGAGAGGCTGAGGTCTCTATGAAGAAACATTCATTCATTCATTCTACAGACGAAAAGACTCGTTCAACCAAAACCCTCCCCCCCCCCCCCCCGTTTCTTTCTTGTTTAATCTTCATGCACACGCACACGTCTGTGCACACTGCAAAATTTGGTGCAGGCACGCATGAACACCTGGAAGTCTTTGCGCGCTACTGGTACAAGGGTCTCTAGCTGGGTTTGTCAAGAGCAATATGGAGCTGACTTCGTTTATGCTGCAGGTCTTGAGGAGGTCCTTCTACCTGTCCC
>JADBJO010001738.1:404069-426569 GCA_016801955.1 Conus betulinus
AGCTGACTCCTGTCTATGTCGTATGCCATTATTGTTTCATGAAAACATGTTTATCCACTTAAGTATCGGATATTCAAATGAATATTACCTATTTTAGAAATGTATTGTCCTATCAGATCATCTTCTTTGACATGATTCGAAATTAAGTGACGAACTCTGTTGGGATTTTTATGCTTTTCATTTCTAGAAAAAAAAAGAAAAGGAACCTTTCACCACTATCACTGTGCCTCTTAAGCACATGTGCCACACATGCGTGCGCGCATGCGCGCGCGCGCACACACACACACACGCGTGCGTGCACTCACACACACACACACACACACACACACACACACACACACACACACACAGAGACTCACACACGCACACACACTCACGCTTGCACACACACCACACCGTCCCCTCTTCATTTCATACAAGCAGCAGGACACAGAAAAGCTGAGGTCACCAAGACAGCAGGGAAGCTGATAGGCCGTCCTGTTGCTGACCTCTGGGTGCGCTTTGAGGCAGTGACAGTCAGGCGCCTGGTGGCCATGCACCATGGCGCACAGGTATCCTCCAGATTGGGCAGACTGACCAGCTTCAGGGCACGTTAGACAAGATTCTTCCGTTTCTTCCTAGCAGAAACTGTGTCCAGCCGTAGGCTACAGTGGCTGTGTTTGAAGTGGGTGACCAGGCAGCCCCAAGTGCAGTGACCAGACTAGGTTCCCTCCATGACAGTGGGCTTTGGTGTATGTGCTCTGATTGTAGTGCCATGGACCGACTGATTGCTTTATGGATTGTTTATCAACTACATCTGATTCATAAATGTGTGTGTGTGCGTGTGTGTGTGTGTGTGTGTGTGTGTGTGTGTGTGTGTGTGTGTGTGTGTGTGTGTGTGTGTGTGTGTGTGTGTGTGTGTGTGTGTGTGTGTGTGTGTGTGTGTGTGTGTGTGTGTGTGTGTGTGTGTGTGTGTGTGCGAAACTTGTAATTATGTGAAACCAGTGTAAGAAGTATTTGATGTAAGTACTATAAGATTTGAGTTGTTAATTGAAAGGGGGAAACTTTCTTCTGTTTGAAAGATAATTTATGAGGCTGCGCGCCAAAAAGGTAGACAAACAAATCACAAGATTAAGCACGACGCGTTTCGGCCTCTTAGGTCTTCTTTATGTAAGATACGCAACGCCCATCTTGCGCCGAATCACAGATAAGTGACTGCTCGTTCATTTTCGTTGTCCTGAGTGTTACGTATCTCCCCCGAAGAAGAACTTTGATTTCGAATTGCATCGTGTTTTGTCTAGTGATTCGTTTGTCAACGTTTTGGGCAGAGCCCTATAGATTAATTTTCAAATTTGTTTAGATTTCCGTAAGCAGTCGCCTCACTTTGCAACTAGATCTCTTCTGTTTGTCTGATTGATTATGTGCCAACTTAGTGCAAGGAAGAGTCTTACAACATGTGAAAATGTCCGTTTGGATCATAACAGCTTCTTCGGAAACAATTCAAGTGTTCAGTTTTACTGTTTATCAAACTCTCGACATATCCAGTCGAGCTGACGAAGCATTGCCAGTGTGTTCATTTTGACCATTTGTCAAATTCTTGATATATCCCTTCAGGCTGAAACATTATTGCATTTTAGAGTGTAGACCTGTGAAACGTACTTTGTGCGTCATGACGTGCGAAATGAGCGTCAACAGGAGCCCTTGATACATATTGTAAACTAGTGGCCCGTGGATAATTCATTCAGCCAGGAATTCCAGTTTCAAGTCTGAGGCCCGTCATGGACACATTTTCTGCCCCTCTCTAATAAACTGTAAACGTTGGTCTGAGAAGTAGTCTTTCAGGTGAGACAATAAAACAGATGTCTTGAGGTCAGTATGCGTTTAGCGTCCATACAGGAACGTTTGGCAACAACTAAGTTGTTTCCCATCGATTTTTGCAAAAAAAAAACCTTCACTTTCATGGAAAAACTAAAAAATATGCACAGATGTAAATGTTGTGATGTCATTTTGACATTATGTTGTAATATTGTAAAGTTGTAAGAAACAGTGAATTCACTGTAATCAATTAAAAGAAATTTAACGTAGTTCCTATGATCGCGTATTTATGTACCTATGTAAGAATTTCTCTCTCTCTCTCTCTCTCTCTCTCTGTCTGTCTGTCTGTCTGTCTGTTTGTCGTCTCTCTCTCTCTCTCTCTCTCTCTCTCTCTCTCTCTCTCTCTCTCTCTCTCTCTCTCTCTCTGTGTACAAGGGTGCAAGTGGGTGTAGGTTGTCAAACCTGAAACTGAACTGGACCATCTTGTTTCCATGCTCACCCTTCTGTTTTTTTTTCTTCATCTGTTAGCAAATTTAAGAGAAAATGAAAATAGGATGTAAAAATTAAGAGCATAAAAGTGTGACCATTATCTAAAATGAAGGAAAAAAGACCGAAGTGGACGTACCTGTATATGATTCATTCATGCCCTGCAAAACTCCGCCGTTTCGTTTATGTGTGTGTGGACTACGTTCTATGAAAACATTGATCCTCCATTACATGAATGTTTTGGTTTGTTTTGTTTTTTTGTCGAGAACTGTAAGCTGGAGAAGGGGTGAGAAGGTGTGATGGAGACATGGGTTAAGGCTGCACAAGAGAAGGTTTAGTCTCTTTTAATAAGGGAAGATTTCTGCCTACTTTGGTTGGTTGTCATTTTCAACTCTAGCATTCATTCTTCCCATTTTCAATTCTTTGAACAAAAGAAAGAAAGGAGGAAAGATACGTAGAAATAAACTGAACAAGTGAAATCATGCTTACACAAACATGCAACATCAAACGTTGCTGTACACATTGTAATTGTCCTTAAAAAGCTACAGTAGAACTTTCCTGATCTTTCAATACTAGTTTGATTTGATGCATTGCTGTCTGCCGTGAGAGAATAAGGCAAAAGGGAGTCCATGCGGTAAATATAGAAAAACCAACACTTTGATTTCATAGTTGGCTAACCAACACCACAGAGTAAACATCAGTTCACATGGAACCAGAACTAACTGATACCATCGATAAAAATGTCAGGAGGAAGAAGCAGACGGCAGCACCGAAAACAGCAAAGCAGAAACTGAAACTCCAAACAGACCAGAGGGTATTATCTTAGAACATCAATCCGTCATAGAGATTCCATTTGAGCAGGATATGCGTTTAGAAAACAGTGAAAAAAACTGACCTTATCGCTGGCATGAAACTTGCGTCAAAAGACGCAGTCAAGAAAACCACAAACATGCCAGCATACCATACAGAGGGTAGTTCTAGGAATTCCAGGCATAGCCAATTTTTTTTCAGACGACCAGTCAGGTTGTGAAGAACGTGATAAACGTTTAAGGGCAACACTACAATATCTGGCCTGACACAAAATGCTGGAAAAAGAAGATTCAGAAAAAAGGAATTAATCTCTGGGACACAGGTTGGCAGAAACAGGCATTGATCGAGCCAAGGAGAAAAGAGAAGCTGTGGGTGAATATCTGGGAATATCCAAATGTCAAGGAAGGGAGACGTTTCCTAGGTTCGCAAGCTATTACATTAGATTCATTCTAACTTTGCTGCCCTTCTTGTGCAACTTCAAAGACTTACTGGGAAAAATCTTTTCTGCATCTTAAGGCCAGAACAGAAAAACTGCACCAAAACTGGAAAGTGGCAAACATGTGACATAATCTCTGCAGCAACAAACCCCAGAACTGTGTACCATGAAATGACCTCGTGATGTCATCACAAAGACTTCAGGTTTTGACACTTTCCCATGAAGGAGGACACCAAAATGTTTTTTTGGTACCAAACAGAAATTCATCACCGTAGTTTGGTGGCCCTGACATGGAGAATGAAGCAGTAAACATTTTGCAAATCGTGTCAGGGCAGCTGGATGATGAGGTAACCAAATTCAACTGAGCTCATACATAGCAGGACTATGGAGGACCCTCGTCTTGGGTATTTATGACCTCAACCAGTTTGACCATCATAGTTTATACTCTGTGACTGCCAAAAAGGCAATTTTACCAGACATGGATTTGAAAGAACCATTCATACTAACAATGAACCACAGAACGCAATAAATGTGATAATGATTCTGTAAACAAGGTACTGTTCAGTTTGGTGGCAGCCTATCTTCAAGTGGAACTTTGTGAAGACTTTGCTTTCATTCTTATCTTGAAGTAATTTATCAACAGTAGGTATAGATGACGTTCTGAGTTCTCTCAGTACTGTCTAATTAGAATGGCGCATGTCCACAAACAAGTGGACATCATCATTTGGCTTGCGAACTGTCACTATTGGACTAACCCAATGGAGTTGACTTGTTGACTGGCTCTACAATCTCACTGTCAGTCATTTTTGGTCTTTTTGTTTTCACTTTGGATAGCAGACCAAATTATGATGAATTCAACATTTACCTGTTTGTCTTCCGTTCCAGCTTCTGTATCAAAACTGTTAATGATCTTCAAAGCTGTATGAGAGGTGTATGGAAACATTCTTCTTTCGATCACTTCTTGGTTTTGTAGCGAATGTTTTCTTACTTTAGCTAACAGAGGCAGAGGCGGAGTGAAGACCTGTGCATGGACTCCAGTATTTAAGTCCCTGTCTCTCAGTGTCCTTCCTCGCACAGCCGGATCATTAGTCGGATGAGTAGATTAGTACATAGCCTGACCGATTCAAAACACGTGCGTGTTTTTGTTATGCATCGGCCTTCATCTTAAAAAAGTATTAAGATTCATTGAAACTGACTGGTAGTTTAAAGAATTGATAAGATTTTCGTTGTCGACTTCTATCTCCATCAATCATGTTAGCAAATACTATAACTTTACTCAAACTATAAAACTGTCAATATCCTCCAGTCTGTGAAACCGCAGATCAAGAAAAAAAAAAAACCCTCATCTAGTTACCTTCATGGTCAAATAGATCACTCCATGTGTCCATCACCAGCACCAGCGAAATTATTGTGACTGTAGTCTTGTGCAGCAAAACGTCTAATTAATGAAAAGTTACGTTGCTTTTAGATTCTATCAGTGTATGTTCACCAAGAGCCCAAATGAAGAAAATACGGAATTCTTATATTTATGGCATAATTCAAATGAGAGAGAAACCCAGTTGAAGGTCACTTCAATGCTCATTCAACTGTTGGGGAAAATAAAAGCACGCCTACGACTTGTACCAGATTGATAGAAAATACTGATGACGCTTTTCCTTACCCGTTTAATGTCGAGACTGAAACAAGAGGTCGTTGATTCTGCCATTGATCTTTGCCTTATTCATCCTCTTGTACTAAATATTGACTGAAATACGGGTATTTATCGTTTAGAAGGTGACAATATTGCTATTTATCTTAGCAAGAAACTAGCTGAAATGAGAACGAACAAAAAATCTGAAACAAAATATAATCGGAAAGGTCCTGATTGAAGAGTGTTAAGAAGATAAAAGATTTAAAAGTATAAGTAAGCTTATAAGTGTGCCGATTGGCATTGTTTCAAAAGAAATCTATGGTAATGAAATATTCATGACAGATAATGGTATCAATACATTTTGTTTAAAGTATTGTGCATAAACATGTGCTACAAGCAGCAGACTGTTCCATGCCAGATATTCAACGTTAAATGCCAACAAACATGTCGACAATACATGATGGGATGAAGCAGGTACTAAAGCTTCTGTCATTATTGCTTATGGTCTTTGCACTCACACATGGACAGAAAGGCTTCTGAGTACTCCCAAGTGTCTGTTCTGGGAATGCAATGTTTATATTACAAAGCTTTCAATCAGGCTTTGAGTCTGCCATACCATGCATCATATTTAAAGTATATTGCTAGGCTTTCAATCAGGCTTTGGGTCTGCCATATCATGCATCATATTGAAAGTATTTTACCGTTCGAACATCGACAGCTTGCAGTTGTGAAATATATCGTACGGATTTTAACATTTAAGAGCAATGTCAAAGAGAAATTTATCTCAGATCCACGATTACTTTCTCTATGAGGGAAAAACCAGTTTCATCACTTTTGACTGTTGGTACTAGCGCGCCAAATTTACTCCATGACTCGGAAATCAACCTAATTAAAATAATGAAACCCAAACTTCTGTCATCTCCCAGTTATGGGAACTTACACAGGCAACTTTGATACCTGTTGCTCGTTGTTGAAAAAAGTAACAATCTGAAAGGCATCATAGTAAACTAATCTATGCTGAATTCGTTCAATCATAAAATCAACACAGTTGATCTCTTTTTAATACCCAAAAGCAGCTGAAACGTTTTTCCGTCAGTCTGTAAAAGATAAAACAATCGTATTAATTTGTAAATAAAGATCCATGTTTAAAGTTGAGCTGACTACCATTTTTAGGCGTTTTTATACTACTTATACTATACTTATACTACTTAACATTTCTTAGCCCGTGTTTCAGGTTCTTTTTTGTGTTGATGGACATTGGTTTTGTTCTTATGTTAGACAAGATTTACTTACGAATACTAATCATTTAATATATGACGAAGTACTGTGATAAGTCACAGTATCATGAACTATAGGATGGGCTTATAAGCTGTTATTTGCTTATATCCCTAAAATGAAAATGCCTTAGTTTGTAAATAAAAATCTATTCAATACTAAATTAACTGAACTTATAATAAACCAACGATCTCAGATTGTACTTGAAAGAAAGGAGTGAGAATCGTCAACGTGATTCACCTCTTGACATTCAGCACGACAGGAATTGTCTTGGAGTGGCTCAATCACGGGTAGATGATAGATAGGAGACGTGCCTTTAACAGATTTAAAAGATAAGAACGATTGGATAAGTAGGACAGAGAATGGCAAGTTTTTTTTCCCCATTGACAGTGTCAAAGGTAAGCAGTTTACAGAGATATGAAGAGCGATGTTCGAGTTGATACTAAAACCAGGTAATTGCCCAAGAGACTGGACAGTAATATCTGCTGTCAGTTTTTTGCGGCATGTGTTTTGTCTGTTTATGTGTTTACAGAGCTCAAGAAAACTTGGAAACCATGATGACGTCACCACGGAGCTTACTTCTGATGAACGATTCCCTTCTCGGTATACATGGAAACACAGTTGCAGAGTAATAAACGCATCAATACCGTGGAACTATTCAGAAAGTCTGATTGGTCCTGAAACTGAACACATTGTATACATGCTTCATTGTCTGCTTTTCCTGCCAGTTCTCTTTTGTCATTGGAGCTCCTTTAAATATCCTGAACATGATAATCTTCCGAAAGCAAGGCCTTGGCGACAGAATTAACGTGTGCCCTTTTTCTCTCGCTTTGCTCGATCTGGCATATTTGACGTTCATCTTTGTCTATAATGTTGCGTGTGCCTACTGGCGCTTGAAAGAAGATGAATATGTGGATGCGGCTTACCGTTTCAGTATTAACAGTGGTCTAATTGGACTGTACGGAATAAGTTACGGACCATATTTTGTCTCGGCCATCATTTCCACGGAGAGGTGTATTTGCGTTCTTTTTCCACTCAAGGCCCGACAGTGTATTTCCACGAAAGCATTAGTAATGGTCATTGTGACAGGAGTGGTAGTTCTGGTGGTCCTGCGTTTTGTTGTCCTTGCTCGACTGCAGGTAACCTGCCTTTTCATTCAGCAAACTGGAGAAATAGACTGGACAATCTCTTTAAGCCAGTTTTACTTCAGGAACAAAACTCTGATAGATAATCTGGACAGCGTGTGTTTTTGGATTCGTTGTCGTCATCGGTTGTTTTAGTCGTCGTCATCATCACCACCATCACCACAGCCATCAAGTTACAGCAGGTCGTTCACTGGCGTGGCCAGTCTTCCTCCTCAATGTCCACCAAAGAGATTGGCATCGTCAAAATGATCTTGTGTTTATCTGTGGAATTCGTTATTCTTTCCATGCCTATGATCGTCTTGAGATTTTTCGCACCTAATTGACCCACAACTTTCTCTGCCGCAGGGGTTTACTTTAATTTGTACAGTGTCCTTGTGTACATGGCTGAACTCAGTTCCTACACAAGTTCCGTTGTAAACTTTTTTTGTTTACTATTTTAATGGTTCTAAATATCGAGAAACTTTGTACAGTTTGCTGCGCCTGAAACATGCGCAGAAGAAAAGAAAGCAACAAAATACACCTGGAACTGTCTGCAATTAAGAGGACAGCAGTTAAGATAAACTTGGATTAGTTTCCAGCCCGATGAATGGTTCCTCGACAGTAGAGAATTCAGGTTAGTAAAGCAATTTCATATGATCAAATAAAAGGCTCTTGCACTTCAGCCTCCCTGCTCCACCCTCATGCCCTCCCTTTGTTAACCCTCCACCCCCTTCCTTCATCTTTGCAGACTTGTTTCTACCGATGTAAAGACTCGTTCACGCAAACCTTCCCCTCCAACCCCCCTCCGTTTTTTTTCTTCTTCTTTTTTGTCAATCTTCATGCAATCATGACTAGTTTTTCCTCCTATTCCTGGTTGTTTATTTCACGTCACTAACAGGTCTGGACGTATGTAGACCTGCAGGATTGGGAAGATCCAACGCCATGATATTTGTGCTGCTTATCTTTATTAATTTCATAGCTATGATTAGTAAGAGCATTTGTGCCCTTAGGCGTTTACAATCAACAATTACATATATTTAGACGCAAACCAAATTAACATGGACAACCACCATAACAGACACAAAAACGCATCTCGCAATCAAGGCTCACTCCAGATCCAGGCATGCCACCATCTTCTCACTCCCCCTCTCAACCTATCCCTCACCTCTGAAACAAAGACAGTCACCGGCAGGTGAACAAGAACAGGCAGCTAAACGCATATGATACTCAAAACACCACCACCACATATCTTCTTATTCATCAGTCAGATGGGAAAAGAAGTGAGAGGGCAAGTTTGCTTCAAAAGAGGGCAGAGAGGCAGAGAATCTGAATTGATGTTCAGTCCTTCGAATGAGACTATAAACCGAGGTTCCGTGTGTGAACGCACACACAACATCTTGCACACACGTAAAAACCCATCACCAGCTTTCGGAAGAGAAGGCCAGTTTAGCCGTTGGTATAGATGAAACGTTACGCATAGCATGCACCCTGCGTCAGAAATGGAAAGAATGAAGGAAGTATGGAAATTGAGTTAATGATATTGAATGAAATGGAATGGATGACACGGGAAACGACTGAATGAAATGCCATCTGGCAGCTCTTCTGTCGGCACTACCCAGGTAGGCAGCCCGTTGTGTAAACAAGTGTGGATTGTAAAGCGTTTAGAGCTTGGTCTCTTGCCGAGTACAGGCACCTTATAAGTACTCATTAAGATAATAATATATATATATAATATAATATAATATATATATATAATATAATATAATATAATATAATATAATGTAATATGAAATAATATAGCATCACAACGAAAAGATCACAGTCAGAAGAATCCTGACCAAACGTCATCCTACGAGCAGACACAATTTGAAAAAAAAAGGAGTATCAGAAGAACAGAGCTCACGTATGGGGTTATGCAGATGCAACAGACTGTCAGATTCTGGAGACGGAAGGGTTCTAAGGAATTATTGCAGAGAGAGAGAGAGAGAGAGAGAGAGAGAGAGAGAGAGAGAGAGAGAGAGAGATGCAGTTTTGTAGGGGATTCTTTGCTAAACAGGGAGCCAGTGAAGAGAACACACAATACCTGGGTATCATACGCTAATATAGATAAGCCAAAAATGAAGCGGCAGCATGATTATGGACCTCCCAGATTTTTTTGATGAAATCAAAGGGGGGGGGGGGGGGGGGGGGGGGGGGGGGGGGGGGGGCTGCAGACAAAAGAGTATCATAATGATCCAGATGAGACAGTACAAATGCGCAGACAAGGCTTTATGGCGTCCTTGTAAAGGATATGACGTGTGGAAGCAGTGTGACGTAATTTAAAAAAAAAATTCAAACGACATTACCAACGTGCTGCTGGAAGGAATGATATCGATTAAGCGTCGCAAGGTTGCGCACAGAAAAGACCGAGTGACTGATGAGTACGTGAGAACAACAGGAGACGGATGACAGGGGTTATTAGGATACTTCGGTACTTCAGTGTTTAGCGGCCGAGAGATCTGCTGGCTCGGGCACCATACCTGGAGCGCAGCGACTGTACCCCTGCTACCAAGGAGGCAAGGTCGGAAATCCTTGTGAAGGGCATCCGATTGAGAGGTATAGTACTGCAAGTCTCCAATACCAATCCCTTCATCCTTCGCAGCGACACAGGTGAAGAGAAGCCGACGACTAAGGTATGGATTGACAATATACCTATATCTGTGGCAGAAACCGAGATTGAACATTTACTTAAAACAACTCGGCTGTGAACTGAGATCCTCGATTAAAATGGAGAGACCGAGAGACACAGATAACAAATTAAGGCGTTTTCTTACAGGGCGTAGATTTGTCTATATTACTGTGCCCTCAACTCCTCTCGACAATTCATAAAGATTAACATTTTCACGGCTAAAGTGTTTTTCACAAAGAACAGAAATTAGTGTCCAAACCAGTCTCCTGTTCGCGTTGTTTGCAGCCAAACCACCATGTCTCTCAATGCACAGTCGAGATCGTATGCAGACAATGTAAGCAACCAGGGCACAACAGAGGGGATGCAGTTTGTCAATTGTCTGACACACAAAAGACAGACAGACAGACAGAAAAATGCGATAAACACAGTGCGCAGTCTAGCACACACACACAAAAAACCCCCGCTGCTATTAAAACGAAACAAACAAAACAGGGAAAAGAACGTAATGATAATACAAATCTGTTGGCAGAAGTGACAGGAGCAGACCCCTGTCTCGGCAGTCTACCCTCCCTTCCTCCCTGGACCGTTCCCCCCGGGACAGATCTGCTACCCCCAAGCGGAACAGATCCAAACAGCGAGACATCCGAGGCAGAGGACAGGCAACAGCGCCGTTGTGACAGCGGACGACCTTTCTTGGCTTGCTATCTTTTGTTATCACATGAAGGATTTTTGAATGTTCCCCTCCCCGTTCTGTCCTCATTTTTTGAAAGAAAAGAAAAAGAGAAAGAGAAAGGAGGAGGGAAAAAAAACAAAGAAAAGAACATTTCCAGATGCCCCCTCCCCCTATTCTTCTTCTGAAGCCCCCCCCCACCCCTTTCCCTCTCCTATCCTGATTCCCCTTGTATCCTTTGGCAATATCCCCTCTTCCCTCCCCCCATTCCCCTCCCGGTCCCTTCCCCCCCCCCTCCCCCCGAATCTTTGTTCCTTGATTTCAAGCTGAATAATTCTTACAGTGGAAAAAATTGTGTGTAATTTCTTTGAACGCTAGGGGTCTAAAACAGTTTGAAAAGGAAATCCTTGTTTGCGTTTCTAAAAAAATCGTTTTGATATAGTATATTTACAGGAATTGCATGTTACTATGTCTGATACGACAACATGGGAAAAGGAGTGGGTGGTAAAATTTTCGCCAATGAAGGTACAAATAGAAGTAGAGGCGAGGTTACCTTAGCTTCAAAACATTATTCTGGACAACTTGACTTAGTACTTTCAGAACAGAGAAGTTTGGTTGTGTCTGTGCGCAACGACACGTATCATTTAACTATTGCCAACACTTACGCTCCGAACAACAGTAACGAAAAGGTTTGTCATTTTCATCTTCTGACTGAAATTTTGAATGATTTGAACGAAGATTTGATACTTTAAGGTGATTTCAACTGTTCACTTATCACCGACCAAGATATAATATCCGGTAAACCTCGCGACAAGTTAGAAACTGAAACATTAAATAAAACATTAAACGCGTTGGGTTTAACTGATGTTTGGAGACTGCATCATCCAACTGAAAAATCGTTTACTTCGTGTAGATCAAATCCGTTTATTGCAAGTCGACTAGATTATGATTTTTCTTCTGAAGACATTCTACATTTTTGTTCGTCGTCATACCACGTAACTGTCCCAGGCTTGGATCATAAAGGTGTAGTGTTAGAATTTAACGATGATAATAGTTTTGCTCGCGGTCCGGGATACTGGCGTTTTAACAACAGTTATAAAAAAAAAATCCTTTGTTGAAACATTGAACAGACTCTTAGATGGCTTTGTCAAGGGAAATGAAAAGGTAAACTGTATTGAAAAATGGGAGTTATGCAAAGTGGAAATTAGAAATTTTTGCAGTGAATTCGGCAAATCATTATCTTGTCAAAACGGAACGAATTCCTAACACTACAAATGCAGATAAAGAACTTTGAGGAAAAGCTAGTGACTGATCCTCAAAATAGAGGGTTACACTCAAATTACCTTATAGCAAAGCAGAAAATAGAAATTCTACAAACTGAGAAACTACTAGGGTGCCAAGATCAGAGTTAGAATCAATGGATTGAAGGAGAAAATAACAGTAAATATTTGTGTAATTTAGAGAAAGCAGGTGGTAAGAAAAATATCATTACTGGATTGTGTAAGGAGACAGGAGAAATTATAACTGATCAAATACACATATTACAGGAACAAGTAGTTTACAAACATCTGTACAATCAAAAGACATTCACCGCTAATGTTAAAGATGCTGCCAACTCGTTTATGAAAGACGAAAACTTAAAAAAAATCAGACAAAGATGGTTCGGATGCTTGTGAAGGCATTATTACCTTAGCAGAAACTACTGAAGCGCTGAAGAAAATGAAAAAGTGGTTCAGCCCAGGCAGCGATCGCTTAACGACAGAATTCTTGATTTTTTTGTTGAACAAAATAGTCAGCATAATTACTAGTTCATTCAATGAATCATTTCAAGAAGGAGAACTCTCATTCACACAAAGGCAAGATAACATAACTGTTATTCACAAAGGTAAAGAATTAGACACAGATAACCTTAACAACCGGAGACCTATCACTTTAACAAACTCTGACTGTAAAGTTTTGGCTAATGTTATGGCAGAAAGATTAGGAAAAGTTAATTGTAGATTAATTGATGAAGACCAAGTTGGATATATCAAAGGTACAAAAATTACAACCGTTATAAGAACTATAGATGATGTAATAAATTACCTGAATAGAACAGGAAAAGCGGGTTACTTACGGGCATATCAGTAATGTAAGGGACAATTGCCTAGGGTAAGTTCTTTCTCGAATAACATTTTGGTATCAGGAAGATATTCTGAATAACTTAAACAGCCATACACTTCTTTGGTTATGAGAGCCTCTTTTCGTGGGACCTATGCAAAACGCATGTGCAGGTTGGCTGAAAAACTTTTTTTCTAGATGGTAGAAAACATTGTCAGTGGAACCAGGCAAAGATATTTACTATTTCTTCGTCCACTCCACACATAGCAAGCACCAGAGTGACCAACACAACTGGGCTTCCCCCGACTTTCATTCTAATTGTCGCTGGGCAGTCGAGTAAATATATTTTTTTTGCTAAGTTTCATAAGCAGTTTCAAGCAAATTTTAGGGGGGAAACCCAAGCAATCCCAAAGAAACAAACAAAACAAATCAAAGGAAGCAAACAAACAAAACAATTTTGGACTGCTTTGTCAAGAAAAAAAAAATCTCATTATAAAGCATACTACTTTTTTTGTTTTTGTATGGACGAAAAACTGACTGGCACATTAGCATTGATTTTTAGTTTATTTGTGAAATAGGATGTATACACCTACTGATATATTGTCATGTTTCTTCTTTATGAATGCGGCTCTTATACTTACGCTGCTCTATAGTCTCATTTAAGGTCGCCCGGAAGCAAGACACGAGTGATAGTAAATCCAGAAAAGGGGCAGAAGAAGCCAGAATAGTAGTTTAATTGGAATTATGATGAGCTTTTTAAGACGGAGGTAGAAGTTACGTCCCCTCCGTCAATAATGGTGATGATTCTACTAGAACTGTCCGTCGCCCCACACTCCCCTTCCTCACTGTACTCGCTTCCCAAGCGTCCACACTCGTCAAAGATGGACCTGAAACTAAAAGTAATGTGAATGACAGAATTTTGGAAGAAGTAAAAACGAAGAGAGGGGAACACACGGAAACACGATGATTCGAGCCAAGAAATCTGGAATTCAATTCCGACCTTCATGATGAGACACAGAGCTATGAGAATAACATGACCTCCGTTAATTGCAGCGAGGAGGATGAATGAATAAAAGAACTCGATAAGGACGTTGATGACAACAAAAGACGCTGGACAGAATGTTTCACCATTAATAACAAAACTCGTCAACAAGCGTTTTCTGGGAAAAGCTTTCGGACAAAAAAAGTTCAGAGAATTGATTGAAAAGCAGTTCTATCAGTCAACTGCCACAGATTGCGTGTGTCAGCCGTCAATGGAGAAATTTGGAAGTGGGATGCCTACTCTGACTAGGAAAGGCGATCTCAGGTCAGCACACACAGCGTCCCATTGTATGCCCCGTGAGCACTGCCCCACGAGCCACGCAGAGAGGTTCAGCACATGGAAAGCGAGGAACTACTGAATACAGCTGTCTCCAGTTTGATGGATATGGTTGCACTGTTGAGTCATGCCTCATAGGATCTGTCAATCAAAGTAGCGCAGAGCTTAAGTCATATTTGTACGAAAGCATTGCCGCTGGCATCTGCAGTGACAGAGTCCTTGGCCATTGAAAAATGTTTGAAGATAATCTATTCCCCTCTTTGAAAGAAGCAAAGGAGTTGTTGTTTGCAGGCCTTAGCTTCTGGATAAAGTGGGGCCAGACACTACAATAACATGCACCCCCAAGCAGTTTTATGGCCAGTCCTCTATTTTGAAGGCAAAAGGAATTGGTGGCTCAGGAACAAAAGCAGTCTGGCGCCAGCAAGAAGAAGAACAACAAGCAACAGAGTTAAACTGCCGGAGACGCAAACACAGCTGGATCAGTTGTACAAAGATCTCCCCATATAAACCAAGGAATTAAAATACAGAAGCAGCGTTGTTCCCTGCTAGTAGATTACACATTTTCTAAGTAAATGGAATATGCTGACCTCTGATTCCGAGATCTTCACTTAGTCACAGGGGTAAAAGTAGAACTTGATACTGAGATTAATGCTATATCACATGGCTTTCCACTTCAACCAATCGTGACTAGCCCCTAGATTTGTGCCACTGGCAAAAATTGAAAAATAAATCTCTAAAGCAGTAATATCATAATGCTCTTCGCTCTGTTGTTCCTGCCACCAATTTAGTCACTTCAACATGCACACAATTCAATCGCTCACATCACCTACAAGGTGCCAAAGTAACGTCATATTTTGGATCTCATTAAAACTAGCGTGGTAATAAATCTGCTTGTCTATCATATAATTTTATGGCAATCGAAGGGTCTTTCTATGTTTCTGAACTCTTCGAAATGTAATTTTTTTTTTTCATTCCCTCCAATTTTTTTTGATGACCGTGTATTTCGAATCCTTTCCTACACACACACACACACACCCCACACACACACGCACGCACGCACGCACACCACGCACGCACGCACGCACGCACGCACGCACGCACGAACGCAAGCACGCACACACACACACGCACGCTCGCACACACACACACACACACACACACACACACACACACACACACACACACACACACAGCACTCACACACACACGCACGCACGCACGCACGCACGCACGCACGCACGCACGAACGCAAGCACGCACACACACACGCACGCTCGCACGCACGCACGCACACACACACACACACACACACACACACACACACACACACACACACACACACACACACACACACACACACACACACACACACACACACACACACACACACGCACGGACGCATGCACGCACGCACGCACGCACGCACGCACGCACACACAGAGCTAGTTATGAAGCATTCTGAAATTCTGAGATTCTGCATAACACTCTGGAACTCACTCCATTTCAAACTACATCGCGCTCTTTCCTTTCTGACTCACAAGTGGGTACTTTAAAGAGTATCTGTTCTAAAGACAGTGGGGCAGAATATCATATAAAAGTGATAACTTGCTGAGCATTACTTGCACTCTTTGCTCCTGTAGAAAAGTAATGTAAATCTATGCAATGGTGTGTGTGTGTGTGTGTGTGTGTGTGTGTGTGTGTGTGTGTGTGTGTGTGTGTCTGTGTGTGTGTGAGCGCACGCGCGCGGGCGCGTGTGTGTGTACGTGCGTGAGTTCCTGATTGCTTACGTGCGTGCGCGCGCGCGCGTGTGTGTGCATGTGTACCCGCGCATGTGTGTACACGAGCGCGCATATGTGTATGTGTACGTGCTCCTAGAAGCTGAACTCGTGCTTACATACAATTAGATAAGTAAGTAGTAAACATACACAGTCCTACATTCATGAATAAATACATACATACATGCATACCTACATACATACATACATGCCTACATACATACATACATGCAAACAAACATACCTACCTATTTACCTACATACATAATCCAGAAGAAAAGGCTCTGCACAGCCCCTGGAAATGGAGATTAAAAATGTGTAACCTTGTATGATAACTGTGTAGAAAAAGAGAGTAATGTGGTGAACTTACTCCCGTTCCCCTGATCAATATGCAGATATATCTATGCAAAGATGGAGCTGTATGTGAATTGCCCTTAGCATTCAGTCCTATGCTTACCCTGTTAATGTAATGACATTCTCCAATTTTGTTTCAAATCAATATTACAGTATTTTTGAGGATTCTGTATCACAAAAATACATAACAATCATAAAAACCTCAACTGCAACATGACTAAAAGAAAATGTTGGTCTGCTTGAGAATGTAAAAAGTATTTGCATTTAGTATTAACTGACAGACTACAGCTTACAAGAAAAAATTCCTTTACTGGCTTTGGAAAAAAAGGTTTTGTACATGCATTTGAATGATTACAAAAACAATGATCAGCAAACAGTATAAAGAGAGAAAATGCGCATACACATGTTCACACACAAACAAACCATATACTCTGACTCTGCTTCATGTCCAGCTGGTCCCATAAATGTTGGAAACATATATCTATACTTCATAGTTTTTTTATAAATCGATGACTTGTGTTGCCACGCTCCTTGTGGCACCTATTAGAAGTCGCCCTTGTAGCACCTTGTCGCCCTTGTAGCACCTGTTAGAAGTCACCTTGTGGCACCTGTTAGAAGTCGCCCTTGTGGCACCTGTTAGAAGTCACCCTTGTGGCACCTGTTAGAAGTCACCCTTGTAGCACCTGTTAGAAATCGCCCTTGTGGCACCTGTTAGAATTCGCCCTTGTGGCACCTGTTAGAATTCGCCCTTGTGGTACCTGCTAGAAGTCGCCCTTGTGTCACCTTAGAACCCTTGTCACCTGTTAGAAGTCACCGGTCGTGACATCGTTGAAGTCAGGTCATTGCACCTGTCAGAATGATTACAGGCTCATGCAAAGACCTGTTAAAATTCGCCCTCGATACACCTGTTAGAATAACGAACAAACCTGGTAACTCTTGTTCCCATGTGACAAGTGATTGCATTAGAATGATCGCTCGTGCACTCCAAAATGAATGCTGTACTGTTACGATAGTAACTCGCCTAGCAGAAATGACAACACAGAGCTGTGCAGAACAAACTACGGGACAAACTACGGGACATTCCTCCCCAAAAGATGTTCCAATCTTGCTCATATACCCCGTACCTGGAACATGCACACAGCAACAACAGTCGGAGAAATAACAAAACCATTTATTCAAGACTACCCTTGCTTTTTAATCTAGATACAGCAAAACTAATAAATACACGGACGTGCAATAACAAGTACAGGTAACTTCAGTTTGATAGATATGAATGGAAATCTTAAGTTAGGCAAGGAATAGTGAAAAGTAAATAACGAGTGAGAATGGTGAGTCATGACAGTGTGATCATTTCATCATAGGAGCAAGAGTGTAACCCACTAATTCGTTATTTGCTGTGTACTTTTCCTTGCCTCATTCAAGCTTTTCTCAGTTAAAAACACACACACACACACACACACACACACACACACACACACACACACACACACACACACACACACACACACACCATTACCTGGTAACCAAGAGACATGGTGCCTGGAAGTGACTTTCAGGGTGCCTTGCAAAGCGTCATCTATAGACAGTGAACCTGAAGCCGTGAGTGTGTTAGTCTGCACCTGTTTGAGAGGGCGACAATGAGACCATGTCTTCTTCATATCGTCGGAGAGATCGTACAGATTTTTTTTAAAACATTCACCATGCTCTTTCCCTCTCATTTATTCGGTCGCTTTAGAAGTCATTCGTCTTACCTTGAATTTCACTGTGTGATGAAGAGAGCAGGGATTGTGGCTGTCAGTTGTCAAGAACGCTGTGGTCTTAGATGCAGTGCCAGCTGGTTTGGGCAGAATAAAAGAAAATCCGTAGGTGTCTACACCTTTCTGACAATCTTTCTGGCACCCGAGCACACAATGATTTGCTTAATGTAACTTTCGTGAGATTGGCTCGCAAGACATCCAGGCAGCTACACACATACACGCACGCGAATTCATGCATGTGCTCCAGAGAGAGAGAGAGATAGAGAGAGAGAGAGAGAGAGAGAGAGAGAGAGAGAGAGAACAGACGACAGACAGACAGACAGACAGAGACTTGACAGATGAGAGAGAGAGATGCACAAACAGGATCTGAGTCTGGATATGATATGAACATTGCATTCAGTTCATGTTGTGTTGAATGCATGGCCAGACCTAATCCTGACCCAGTACTGGTTGGACCATGTACAAGACTTCTTTACTTCAGTGAAATGTCGTTTGGGTTGCAAGCTGCAAATATCGTTTCTTTATGTTGATCATTTCATCACAGGAGCAACACACACCCACACGTTACACACACACACACACACACACACACACACACACACACACACACACACACACACACACACACACACACACACACACACACACACACACACACACACACACACACACACACACACACACACACTCACACACACACTCACACACACTTAAAGTACTGGCGCAGGCCGTTTTTTATTTATGGAAAGTACTGAGCAATTACTGCAACCTGTGTGTTCTCACACGGCTGTCCATAGAACATACATCCATATCACAGCACCACACTTTAACACAAAGTCAAGGAAAGCATTTAGCACCCGTACAATCATAGATATTCTGGGTAATCGTATTGCCCTGAAAGAAAAAAAAATATCATAGCATGCCAAAAGCAGATAGATGACTGAATACGCGAGAAAGAGTATTACTAAATTATTGGATAAATACGTACATAGATAAACCTGCGAAACGAATGGCCTCTTAGAAGCTTTTTAAAAAAAATTTTCTATTGAAAAGGAAGCTTTCACGGAAATCTTTCGACATAAATGCATTGTCAGTTTTCCAGTAATGTTAAAAAAGGATGATTAAAATATATGATAAGGAGAATCCAAAGTACCAATTGTTCATAAACACGCAGAACTACCACTCAAATGTCTGGGCAAGTCCGAGTCACACAAAGCAGACAGAACTCTCTCTCTCTCTCTCTCTCTCTCTCTCTCTCTCTCTCTCTCTCTCTCTCTCTCTCTCTCTCTCTCACTCACACTCACACTCTCTCACTCACTCACACACACACACACACACACACACACAACGCACGCACGCTCGCACGCATGCACGCACGCGCGCACGTTTGCACACACGCACACTCACACACGCAAGAATGCACGCACGCACACACATACGTACTCACGCATGCACACACGGAAGCTAACTCTAACCCTTAACCACGCCTGTCAGTTGAGATTTTTCTTTCGTTTTTTTTTTTATATCCGTATTTCTGTTTTCAGAAATCTACCCGTGAAGTATTGATTTTTCTTCTTGTTTACGTAAATCAACTGTTCAGAAGATGCAGATTAGTTTAGGAATATTTTCTGAGTAAACAATATGCCGGGATCTATGAGAGAGAGAGAGAGAGAGAGAGAGAGAGAGAGAGAGAGAGAGAGAGAGAGAGAGAGAGAGAGAGAGAGAGAGAGAGAGAGAGAGAGATGTTAAGGGAATTCTTGAACATAGATTTTAATTAGTGCGTAGGTGTTGTTTGAACTTACTTTCGAGCTCGATAAAGCCACAGTCGCCGGGTGGGGGCTATAAAAAAAAAAAAAAACTTTTTTTTGGGGGGGGGGGGGGGGGGGGGGGGGGGGGGGGGAGGACTGATTTGGGATGGAGACTGAGGCTGGAACCTACGTATTTTCCACTTCCATTCATCCGTCCCATCTGTCTCTCTCTTTGTTCCCCTCCCTCCCTCTCTTCTGGTCTGTTTGGATGGAAAAAATTTCGCGATGTAGACTTTTTTTTTTGCCTGGCCATATAAGCCATGGCTTTGAGCCTCAAGGGGGTGAAGGGGGGTAAGCGGGTGGGGGTAGTCTGCAAGAGGTGGCTGGTCAGTAACATTGATCATCACTGATGGTATGCGTCCGTCACATCTTTTACTTCGTTCATTGTCATTGGAAGCTGAAAGTTTAACCCACGGAGCAAGAAGGATGGAAGTATCAGCAAGTTGCCACATTGCCGGATACGAATCTACTGATTTTGTTTGAATAGTAAAGTAAATCCACATTACCTCTTTAAACTAGATCTTGATGTGCCACATTGCCAAGTACGAGCCTACTGACTGTGCTGTTACATTTTGCTCACATTACTTATCTTAAAGTAGACCTACCTGAAAAACAAAACTGACTGTAATAAATCGATTCTAATTCGTAAAAGTCAGTGGTGGGGTGAAATTGTCGGTGAAATTCAGTTGATGGGCAAGCGTCGATTGCTTTTACAGCATCGAATTAGTTCAATTACAATGCTCGTTTTAAGTTATTCGTAGTGTGGTGTGATTCTGCGTTTTATGCTTCGTACACGTAGTTTTGATTTGGACATTCTCAACAGTAGATGGTAGAATCAGGGATCTTTCTTGCTGACAAAAGATATGGTTTTTCATGTATCGACACTGCTGAGTAATACAGAACATCGTGTGATCTTTTGTTTAAACAGAACAGTTCGCAGTAGTAAACAGTTTTCTCACATTAGTTTCTTTTCTACTCTTGCATGCTGAGAGAATATCTAACATGTTTTGTTGACCCAGTAATGCGTAGATCAAGAAATGAAATGCATCTGCATCATCAGCAAGGTTAAAAAAAAGGATTTTGACCAATGATTGAGCACAGGACGATTTCATGGTATGGTGGAGGAAAGGACTGGACGTTCTAAGCTGGTACCAGTGTTGTCAGTTGTTTGTGCTTCAAGTTTTTAGACTCTCTTGTTTCATTCGTCCCCCCCCCCCCCCCCCCCCCTACTTCGCACTTGCTTTACTATTCGACCAGTAGTACCATCCACTTATAATTCCATTTTGGAAGGAGGACATTATTAACTTTGCTTCAAACGAAACTTTTCCATCAAAAGCATCTGCCTCCTTTGAGAAACATGGGGTTTCTCGGTTCGCTTTGTTGCATGTTCGATCTCGCCCAAAGAAGCGCATGCGGTGGTGTGAAAAGAAAATCGAACTCTCTGGAAATTCCGGTCTTAAAATAGCATGGCCTTTCAGCCAAAGAGTATGTAGTCTTGACGATCTGAGTGGAAGTCTGGTCTACACTTTGCGTTTCTTCAGTATCCCAAATCTCAGACTTTATTGCCTTAGACACTAATCTGAGACTGGTCGTCCCTGTGTACGCATCATGGCCTGTGGCATGTATCAGTAATAATAATAATAATAATAATGAATACTGAATACTTATATAGCGCCTATTCTCGGCTAGAGACCAAGCTCTAAGCCCTTTACAATCAACGCTCGTTTACACAACGGGCTGCCTACCTGGGTAGTGCCGACTGAAGAGCTGCCAGCTGGCGCTTCATTCAGTCGTTTCCCGTGTCATCCAGTCAATATCGTTCAGTATCGTTCACTCAAGTTCTTTACTTCCTTCATTCTTTCCATTTCTCGCGCAGCGGGTGCATGCTATGTGTAACGTGTCATCCATACCAACGGCCAAGCTGGCCTTCTCTTCCGAATTTCTGATTATCCGAAATCTTTCTAGCGGACAAGTGGAAATCCTCTCTCCCCTTGTCCTTTGAGCAACTGATTTGTGACTGTGTGGGGTGAGGGGTTACAGAGCAGTCAGTTTCAATGCAGACCAATCGAATGTCACTCCTCTCCCTTCCGCTTTCGCACTTCTACCCCCTTCCCCACTCCTAAGACACCCCCCCCTCCCCCCCGCGCCTCCTCCCCCTGATTTTTCTTTCTGGGAGAGCATCGTTTCCTTCAGACAAAGTGGACTCATCATCATCATCATCATCACCATCAACTTCTTCTTCTTCTTTTCTTCTTCCAAGTTTCAACAGTATGAAGGCACTGTGCTTGTTCAGAGTGGAAACGGTTGATCTATCCATTTATTTTAGATATATGTAGATCTGAACTGACAAGGGGTCATGGAATGTGTGACAGAGAGAGAGAGAGCGAGAGAGCGAGCGAGAGAGAGAGAGAGAGAGTTGGAGGATTAGAGAGATTTTATAATTTTGATTCTCTCCATGAATACATAAATGGTGGAAGCATGACCGTCCTAATTTC